>WTSP01001100.1:52580-70392 GCA_025331215.1 Actenoides lindsayi | reverse complement strand
AAACATTTTAGTTTTGAAATGATCTCATCACGGTAACGATGTTTTTCAGACATTAACACATGAGTATGGCTGATGCATTTCTTGCTTGCTAACCACTGAATTCAAATTGAGTAGCTAGGTAATGTTTCAGCAAATTTCAGACAAGTTCAGCATCCACCATTTTAGGCAATATATCTGTACAGCTAACATTAAGGTCACCAGTTTTAAAATGTTAACCCTTAGTTATTCCCTTGATTAAAGAATTTTATATATATATATATGTATGTGTGTGTTTGTATAATTATTTAACGCAGTCCTGCATAATCCCATGTATCCTCAGTCACATGAGCCATCCCACTGATGTGGTCTCACCTTCCCCTATACTATATTGTCCACCAGACGGCATACGCCACGTATAATACAAACTTTTTGCATTTCTTAGTGCACAAAACTAGAGAGATGAACCCTGATTCTCAGTAAGGGATTTGTCTTCAGTATAGTCCGAATTAATTTTGAATGTGGTCCATGTGGCATTACTTCTTCAGCAGTTTATGCTAAACTGAAACACTTGGTCTGTTGCTAGTAACAAAACATAACTTCATGAGCAAAGCTTAGGACTAATTCTTTACTTTCAATTTTTGTCAAAATCAGTAACTTTATTAATGGATTTCCTGTACCTGCAAACTGAAGATCTTCAATGTGAAACTGGGCTTTACTCAGTAACACTAAGTTATCAATAAGCCAGGTAGATTTCCCTTCCTGATGTGTCCTTCTAGTTGCTTGTTTTTTCAAAATTCTCATCTAATTTCTAAGTTTCAGCTTTCCAATGCCAACAGTTACAAAGCACCATAAATTAGAAAACATTTCAATTTTTTTTCCATTCTTTCTCTTTCGTCACATTGAGAAATCTCTTCCTAAGCTATAGCATGAGCTTTCAGACCTGTCTTAGGGGTGCCTAGTATACTTTAAACGGATGTAAGAACCAGATTTATCAGCATGGCACAGCTGGCCTGCTGGACAATCTCTTTACAGAAAGGATCTTTATACTGAATCGTGGGACTTCCTTCAGACTGTGGTCCACAAATCTTTCATATGAAACGTGCTTTAGAGAGTTGCAGGAAGGAAAATCCTGTGCATGTAGTAATATATCTGAGCTGGCCAAATAGAGAGTGGGAATTTGCAGGTACATGAACTTCATGGAAAGCTCATTTTCAAAACAGTATTTCAGATATATTTATTTGGATGTGTAGTAACTTGGGAGCCTGAACTCTGACTGTAGATGGTTTGTTTGCAACTCTAATGCACTGAATTCTATTTCTTGAAAAAGCAAGCACCTTTTCCTTCCAAAATGATGTACAAGGTTTTAATTTCCCCCCTTTTTCCATGGTTCTGAAATGAATGCTCTGCTCAGCTCATGACATAGACTTTTCCAGTGGTGCAACAACCAATATAAAAGGTACTGAAGGAGAAAGGATTGCCTTGAGTGAAACGGACTGAAAGAGCTGGGAGATCTGGGTCCTTATAGCCATCACTATGCAGAATTGCAGTGACCTTTTCAGTCACTGGCTAGAGACTCACCTGGCACCTTGACTGTCAAATGTGCATGTGAACAGTTGTGAGGATTCATCCTTTGGTATTTGTATAGCCAGGTAAATTCCTTGGATAAAAATTGTTATAAAGAACACAGCAGTATAATTAGTAGGTAAAAGTGCCAGGAGATTTTACTAGCTTCTGCACATACCTGTTGGTGTTCAAGTTTCCAGAAATGAGATAATATGACTTCAGATTTCCAGGCATATCAGTTTTACTGTCAGCTGTAAGCAGGGTATTTTGAATGTCCTATTTTACTGAAATGGAAAAATCTACCATAATCAAAACTTACATCAGTACTTTTTTCCTTATTCTTCATAGCTGATAAAGTTGGGCTAATTTATGTGAGACTTCGGTTTTCCAAAGTGGCATACAACATTGGTTTGACAGAAATGCTGGGTAGTCAGTTGTTTGTACTTTAACTTTATTCTGCTGTATAATGAGGTTTTGAAACCAATGAATTATCATAGCAGAATATTTACAGCTTGGAATACAAAGTTAAAAATTTAGGGAAACCGATGGAGCTCTTCTAAAAACATACCTACTTAACTAGAGGGTGCTGAAAAACAACAGGATCCAGATGACAAACATTTGTTTGTATTACAGCTGAACCTAACTTGCACTTTATGTTCATTTTACAATGCACTTTTTTACATGCATTTTTTTGTTCAGTAATTGAAATATTGAGTGGGGGTCAGGAAACCCCTCCAAGATAAGAATGTGTCTCTGTTTGGCCACCTTTGTAAATATCTTTTTCCATAGATATCTATTGTGCATGGATTTAGACATAGATACATTCATATCTATAATTAGAGATATAGACATTTGGTTAACTTGAAAGCTCCAAAGTGTCATTTGTCACATTTATGGTAGGAACTTTAACTGTCTTTAAATACTTATTCTTTTCCAAAGTGACTTTTTTCTTTTCCCTCTACAAAAAAAAAAAAAAAAGAAAAGAAAATGTACTTCATGAAACTATTGTATATGAAGCACTTATTAGCCATAATTAAATGGACAATATGAATTTACTACGTCTTTAGGACTCTGGCTTGTTCTGGTTTAGAGCAAGATGATTAATGCAAATACATATTACTTGAGATAACCATTTAGCAGCTAATTTAGCCAAATTTATTACAGCAGTTAGAGGTTTTTCATTTTAGCAGACGGAGACAAGGACATGACAAAAGCAGTAGGTGTATATGAATGCACACTGCCCTCTAGTGCACAAAGCTTTATGGGATTAGTGAAAAATGCAGAGAGCAAGTGCTTCAGTAACAATAGTACCCAGATTTTGTGTGGTTTAGGTTTCTTTTACGACCGTGCTGCTCCCTTCCACTGCAAGATTTGCATTGCATCCCGTCTCCTGACACTGAAGCATCGAATACAAACCAAATCCGTTTCCAGTTGACAATATTTTGGCTGAAGGATTACTTTAAACATCTGTATTTTTAAGCCTTCTTGCAGTGAGCATTTAATAACACCGTTTCACATTACTGATTGCTTTTACTTATTTCTCTGTTTCCTGGCATATTTCAAACATTGGAGAGAGTTGTCACTCTTTGGTTCTAACCATGCCATTCTGTGCCTCCCTTGGGCCTCTTTCTCAGTCTCTTGGTGGGTTTACTTTGCTCTGGTAGAAAGTAAATTCTCCAAAGACTTTCCCCCCACTGACCAGTGGAGATTTGGTTCATCTGAGAACTGTAAATTCTGTTTGACAAGATCAAAGAAACAGATGTATAAGTTCAGTGGTTGATAGTGCCTGCAATAAGAAGAAATGATCAAAGCAGCAGGGATAGAGTATCTTCCCAAACCTTTCATATATTCAGACTCTCAAAGAGGTCTACCTAGGAGCTATGAATAAATCACATATAAATTTGCCTCTTTTTTTTTTTTGCTTTTCTTTTTTTATGGTTTGACATTGAGTGCATTGAAAATGTCCACACAGCAACCAGAGATTTGTAGTTCATTTTACTTTTCTTCTTCCACTAGAGTTTCCAAAACCAGATTAAAATTATACTTTAAAAACTTGTAAAACATACAGCTAGTTATACTGAACTTCAGATCCTGTTTGTCATCTCACTGGCAAGCTGCATTCAACCTAAAGAAAGCCAAGTATCCTCTGCTTATACTTGTGGAATGCTGTACAACAAAGATCATTTTACCACAGTTTTAACATGCACTGTATCTCACTTCTGTTTTATTTGTATGATTTTTTGCCAGTGCTGAATAAGGGTCAATGTGTAACAAAATATTACCGCTGGATGCAGAAGAATGGAGGTTATATCTGGATACAGTCTAGTGCAACCATAGCTGTCAATGCCAAGAACGCAAGTGAGAAGAATATCATCTGGGTCAATTACCTTCTTAGGTGGGTCTTCCAGTCACTTCTCTCACTTGATCTTCTGTCTCTGTTGCTTGTCTTTGGTGCTGAGAGTTTTAGGGGGGGGGCGGGAAATGGCTTACTGAAGAAAGTTAGTAACTTCTTGTATGATCTATTTCAAAACCAGAGCCAATTGGATATATTTATTGAGACATCTGTCATGTTTCAATACACTGGAATGTTCTTGAATTGTTATGCTGCCTTCAAATATGTTATGCTCTTCAAATAAATCCTCCACCATTTTATTGCATACCTCTTCTGCCCTGAAATCTATTCTAACTGAGCTCAAAGATAAAAAGGATCTACACCAGCTTTCTTTCAGTAGTTGTGTTATAAAATCTGGTGTGAAGTATTGTGCACTGGTTTATTTGGTTATTGAAAATACGTGGAAGCAAACTTCTGGAATGTTATAAAAATTTCTCTCAGAAAGGTGTTTGCCAGTTCACTCCAGAGGGAGGAATTTTCTTAGGAGAAAAGCCTTGAACTAATATGTTGTTCCTGTAACCATCAGACGGTATTCATGCTGAAAAAAAATTAAAAGCAAAACTAGCAGTTGAAACTATTTTAAACTTTTAGAACTATTTTAGACAGAAATAGTATTAATATCTTGAATGAAAGGCTCTTCCCTGAGAAATTTTACTAAAGCCCAAGTATTTTTAAAGGACTGGTTTCTGACCTCAAGGGAAGTCACTGAGAGACAGTGAATTATAAACCTGACCTTTCTCATCTGAAAAAAACTTTCAACACACTGTATTTTGTGAAAATGTTCAGTAAGACTGGGGGATTTTCTGTTTCATTCCAGAGCAGAACAAGCAAACAAACAAATTTTCAAACCTTGAGATTGTTATGAAATGCAATTGTCATTTTCTGGCCCGTTCTCCTTTTAAGTTGCTTGTCATGGTTTGTTACATTCCCTTTGATGCCATAAGAGTTCAAAGTGATGTCTAGGGGTTAGATTGTGACTTATTATGCCAAGTCCAGCAAGTCCAGAAGAGAATGTGCCTGCCTAAACTTGCATTTTGAAATATTTTTGATTCCTGTTTTGGGGAAGCTGAGGAAGCAACCCCTAGCAGGAGAGCATTGATGGATACTGTGGGAAACCTTCCACAGCAGTGGAGTTTTTGTTGGGGCTTGCATGTTTCTGTCCTGCTATGATTGAGCATGGGCATTTCTGAATGTATCATTATCCTGCTATTTTTTTGTCTCTTTTTGCAAGAATGAGGCAGCATGCAGCATTTCAAGAGGTCAGCTTAAGCCTGACAATTCTGAACTGGAAGTATGACTTCACTACCTTAGTCCTAACAAGGCTTCAAAATGCACAGAAACGTACTCATATTCTAGCTGGAAAAGTGGTCCATGAGAGTTATGAACAGTTGCCTCTGTTCCATTTGCTGCTTTCCAGACAATAGGTGAACCTAATCCACAAACATCCCACAAAATTATTTTCTCCACCTACAGAATATACCTAATAAAAAAAAAAAACCAAACAAGAAAGGCAGTGTGGTCTTCTCCAAGTCTCCTCCCAGAACTTGTATTTTTCTGCTGCATTTCCTTCCCTGGTCTGTTAGAGAAAGATTAACTTCTCCATTGAGTTTGTATTTTTAGTTTAGATTTCTCCCAGTACTGCAACCCGTGAAAGATCCAAATGTCCAAATAATATTTTAATGACAGATCAAGGCATAATTAGGTCTACTCTTAGCAGGAGTACTGGTCTGTATACATTTCCATGCATTAGAAAGTATGATTCAGCTGTCTGTAAAAGGATAGACTAATTATAGTGACAGGGAGGATTAATGCTGTTCTTGTTCTAGCAACTTGTTATTCACAGTGTGAAAGCCCTCAAACATCTTTTGCTTGGAGGGGGCAAATTTGCAGACTGCCCTGAGATGCAACAGAATAAAGTCACTTTGTCAGGACAAAACCATAAAGATGATAATCGTAAGAATGGCATTTCAATGTGAACTGTGTGAACTCTGAGTTTTCACAGTACACTGTAATAAGCTGAATATGGGCACACTGTCATTGTGATAGTGTCTCAGTCAACCCCAGTGCTGCCTTGTATTGTTCTATGCAGGACTGCAGATTTTCTGCTCTAGCACCAGGCTGGAATTTGAACTGCATAGAAATGCTCACCTATTCAAAAATGATTTAAACAGTTCGTTTATTTTCAACATTCCTGTGCCACTTATGTCTAACTGTGTCCGTTCCCCTGCCTTTGCACAGCTTTGGAACAGGAAGACATTTTAAAAGGTACAAACCAAGAAAAAGCATAGGGTTGGGGTGGTTTTTTCTGCTACTCGGGTAGCATAGCTTTTTTACATTGCAGTCATGTTCATTGCTAACAAGTCACAGGTGAGCACCACATGAGCAGATGAGGATATGATTATAATGGGTGTGTTGACAGTTCTTTATCCCTAACATATGCATCTTAACATGCACATGTGCATCTGTCATATAGTTAGAGTGGTTGCTTTTGGTTTCTTGGTGATGTGGATGCATGTATGCAGTGTTCAAAAATATATTACCTTTTCTATTTTTTGGCCAAATTCTCTTGAGAAGCAAACATTTTTTCAAGCCCTAATTGAGCACCTTCTTGCTAACTTTATGTATGGTCTGCTTTATTAAAGTGTAGAAAACAGGAACATTGAGAAAAACAGGTACTGAAAGGGCTCTGGCAAGGTTGATAGAGAACATTGTTACAGAGATAACTCTAATAGACATTGCCGGTGGGAGAGAAACAGATTGGAAAAGTTAAAACACCCTCTCTGTCCTTCCAGGCACAGTAATAGGATCAAAATCGAGATATTTTGTTGTTGGATGATTACGAAGTGTAGCTTTACTGTTAGATATCACACAAGCCATGGTGTCCCACTTCAGTAAGAGTGCTTTGATAGCTCTAAAACTTCACTAGAAACAAACAAGTTTTAGTACTTGGTCAATATAAGTATTTGACAGAAGTATTAAAATAAACCTTCGTAAAATCTCTGCTGTGAAGCTCTGAGAATCTGAAAATGTATGTTTCTGTGTTTGTTCTGCTACTCTTCCTATTTATGTTCTTTGTACCTGAACTTTGATATGAAAAGAGGGAAAAATCATGAAGCTGCAAATCATCCAATTGTGTTTATATTTGCTGTCTCCTCTTCAGTAACCCAGAGTACAAGGACACTCCAATGGATATTGCACAACTTCCTCACCTGCCAGAGAAAACCTCAGAATCCTCAGAGACCTCTGACTCTGAATCGGACTCAAAGGACAACTCAGGTAACACACAGGGTGTTTCTTTACACCCATGAAAGGTCCATATCATGAGAGCCACATGATTGGCTTTCCAGTTGCTTTTATTTCTCAAGGATCATTCATTATAACAAAAACCAAACCAAAAGTCCTGTAAAATTACATTGAAAAACACTAGCAAAATCTATTTATGACATTTCCACAGTGTCTCCGTTTCCTCTGTACTTCTCTTTGACTCTGTGCATGCATCTTTGCCAACCTTGCACTGAACTAAATATTTGATTTCCTAGATAAGCTTCATGAACAGGTATTGTGCCTTGTGCCAAGGACCTGGGTTTGTAACTGTTGAATATAATTCTAGTTCTTACCTTTCCTGAGTAGGTATACATTCTGAAGATAGGTCTCTACTGTCAATTTTTATGACCTTTTTTTCCTGTAAAAATACATTTTTGAAGATTCTCACTAGGGAGCAGTGGAGATTGCATAATTTGTGAGGTTTTGGGGGGGTTAAAAGAGTTACGATTTATTAGAAGGTATGGGTTCAGGCACTTGTTTCTAAGCTTTTTAAGTCTGGGATTTCAGCTGCTTTTTAAAAGCTAAATGTATTTGTCAAACTCAATGTGTAAATTAAACCTACAGATGGTCCGGTGCACAGATGGTTCACACATTCCCCATTAGTTTTAAAAGTGGTTACCTAGGCACAGGTATAGATCATCTGGCTTTGAAAGAAGTGTGGTTTCCCATGGCCCAAGAACTAAGGGTGTTACTCTGCTGTAGTATGCAACATTTTTTATATATATATATGTATATATATATATATATAAAATATAGATGTGATTTTTCTCTCATGTCTATGATAACAACCAAAAAAAATCTGGAGAAAGTGGATCACAGTGAAATAAAACAAGCAAAAGCAAGAAGAGCATCGGGCCTTAATGTTATACTATATGATATGGATGTTCTCTTTCATCTTTTGCCTTTATTTGTTCTCTTTTGACACCTTGATTTGATGGTTTAAGTGAACTTTAGGCACAAATACAGGCTTGTTGCTTACTATCATTGGGAATCTCTTCACCCACTCCCAACACTTCCTTTATGCTGTCTTGTTCCTAATTAGCCAAATAGCACACATGTAGAGAACATTTTGCATTTCATTGTGCACTGTAAGTTTCTCTAGGTGAGAACTGCATGTGCATCCATGATTCCACAGGTTGATGCAGAGCAAGGAACATTCTTCAAAGATGCACAGATGTGGACATCTCAGAAGGAGATGTCTGGGAGCCTTGGCAGACAGCAGAGGCAGGGGGTCATTTCATACAAAAGAATTAAATAGAAATGCCAAAGGACTTTAAATCAGAACAGCATCTTGGATGAAACCAAGTGCAGTTCAAGTTCTGATAAAATCCCAGGCAACTTTTGTGCAGCTTTAGACTACCTCACCCTAAGTCCACTCTTGACCAGCTGGAAACCACACTTAAAAGAAAGCATCTTCAATAAAAGGGAAAAAAAAAAAATGTAGAAGAAATTCAGCCCTAGGTGGGACAAAAAACTGGATGAGATTTAGGGGTGTTTGTGGCTGTTACTTTGCTTCTGTACGTTTTATTTTTCAAAAGGAAGGCTGTCTCTGCTGCTGGTGATGCAAGCAAAAGTCCTATTAATGGATTTGTGAAGTGCATTGTCCTGAATCCTCAGTCAGCTTCCCTGTCAAACTTCTGGGAAACTGTTTGCTATTGACACGGCTCCCAGAGTAACTAATAACTTTAGAGGAAAACTGGCCCTTCTCCTCTCCCTCTGAAACGAGTATATTGAAAAGGGTAGTACTTGGCTCTAATGAGAGAAAAAATATCTTTTATTTCCCAATAAAAGATTTCTGGCTGGTCTGTAAAAGACAGGGTCTCCTAAAGCCTTTCATGACCCTTTCAAACATAGTATGATAATAGAGCATATTCAGTATCAAAGCTGCTTTGGCTTTCTGAGTCCAGCGAGCTAGAGTGTTTATCTCATCTGTATTAGAATTAGTTAAAAATATAAAACACAACTAAATGAATTGAGGCAAGAAACATGACAGCTTCTCAGTGCTGTAGCTGGGCTGTTTTCAATGGCCCTTAGATGATTTGGATCAATCAGGTATTTAATTCACTGCCTGAGTATTTTTTAATTTTTTGTTTGTTTGTTTCTTTGCATGTCCTTGGAATTTTTATTGCCCTTCAGAGGAATATGAGAAGACAGTCTAGCAACATAACAAGATTGTTTTAATGGGTTTATTCATTCAGATTTATACATGTATGACCTGCTTCTCCTCTTACATGGGAAGAAATCAGCAATAATTCCACAGAAGTCAGAGACAGTATGTCACTTCTAAAGTGGCAATGGTGAGAGGAAAATGAGATGAGAGAACTAGAATCTTCATTAGTAAATAGTGCTACACCTGGATGCCTTCCCACTGTAGGATAACACGGGTGTGAAAGAACAATCACCAGAACATAACGGTCATAATGGAATTGTTCACTGACTCCTCTTTGGATGACACAGCTACAATGCCTTTGGGCTCACAGTTGTCAAAATGATTCTTAGCCAGTGAGCAGATGCAAAGGCCCCCCTCAATCAAGGTGCAGGCCATATATCATAGGCTTTTATGGCATTAACAGTCCTGAGTCACAAAGATTCATGGTGATCAAAACTCTCCCAACACAACGTTGCGAAAAATCTTGTCTCTACAGAAGACAATACCTTTTGCAAAAAAAGTTTACAGCAATAGAATCACATTGGTAGGTAGAAATCTGGACTTGGGTTATAATATTATGGTCCTGTTGCTGATGGTTTGTTTCACTTTCCTTTTTCTCCAGAGGACAATGAGAACTCAAAGTCAGATGAGAAAGGAAACCAGTCAGAAAACAGCGAAGACCCCGAATCTGACAGGAAAAAGTCAGGAAATCAGTCAGATAATGAAATGAACTGTAATGATGATGGGAACAGCTCCAGCAACCAGGACAGCAGAGACAGTGATGACAGCTTTGAAAACTCTGACTTTGAGAATCAAAAGGCCCCTGAGGACAGTTTTGGCACTCTTGGCTCTATGCAGATCAAGGTGGAGCGCTATGTTGAGAGTGAGTCAGACTTGCGGTTGCAGGACTGTGAATCACTGACCTCGGACAGTGCCAAGGACTCAGACAGTGCAGGGGAAGTGAATGCCCAGTCTTCCAGCAAACATCAAAAGAGGAAGAAGAGGAGAAAAAAGCAAAAGGGAGGCAGCATGATCCGGAGAAGGCTGTCAAGCACCTCAAGTCCTAATGGACTTGACTCAGCTTTGGTCGACCAGCCCCAGCTGCTCTCGTCACCAAACAGTGCCTCAGTGCTCAAAATTAAAACGGAAATCTCAGAACCTATCAATTTTGATAATGATAGCAGTATTTGGAATTACCCACCCAACAGGGAAATCTCAAGGAATGAATCACCCTACAGTATGACCAAGCCCCCCAGCTCTGAGCACTTCCCTTCCCCCCAAGCCAGCAGTAGTTTACATGTCTCCATTCCAGACTCCGTTCTCACCCCACCAGGGACTGAAAATACTGCCAGCCGTAAAACTCAGTTCAGCACCTCATCCAACTCAGCCTTGGCTCCTGTGTCCTCTGATCCTTTGTCACCCCCACTTTCTGCGTCTCCCCGGGACAAACATCCAGGAGGTCCCACAACTTCCAACTCTTTGTTGTACACTGGGGATCTGGAAGCCCTTCAGAGGTTACAAGCAGGCAATGTGGTGCTTCCTTTGGTTCACAGGGTAACAGGAACCCTTGCTGCGACCAGCACTGCTGCTCAGAGGGTCTACACCACTGGCACTATTCGGTATGCTCCAGCTGAAGTTACTCTAGCCATGCAGGGCAACCTCCTCCCCAACACCCATGCTGTTAACTTTGTTGACGTTAACAGCCCCAGCTTTGGGCTGGATCCTAAAACACCGATGGAAATGCTCTACCACCACGTTCACCGACTCAATATGTCGGGACCATTTGGAAGCGCTGTGAGCGGGGCCAGTCTGACCCAAATGCCTGCAGGGAATGTGTTCACAACTGCCGAAGGACTTTTTTCCACTCTTCCATTTCCTGTGTATAGCAACGGCATTCACACTACACAGACTCTGGAACGGAAAGAGGATTGAAATATGACCACATACTGTGTTCAGTGTTATACTCTGAGGCATAGACTATGTTTTAATTTAGACCTTTAATTCTAGCACTTTGAATTTGAGCAGGTCAGCTTATTCTCTCAATATGATGGTCCCCATTTCATTCCCTTTCTCTTTAACTTGACTTATTCTTTATTGTAAAGATATTTTTTTATTTTTGCCTTCAGAGAGTCGAAGTACCAGTTGCCTGCCATTTTGTCTTCTTCTAAGATGTGTGTTTTTTCCTTTGCATCTTTATTAAGATGCCTTTAATATGTGTATGCCTCTGCCATAGAATACTCAGTGTTGTGGTAAAGAGATTTTAAAGTGACAACCATTGGTTTTACTTCAAAAATTATCTTGATATGATCAAGATTAAAAGAGACAAGCATAAAAAATGTGCCCTGTTTGACTAAGTCAAATGAAAAGGGGTTTTTTGTTCCTAATTCCTTTAAAAATAGGGGATAGTGTTTTAGAATTTTATGCAGAGTTTAATTCTCTTTTTATGGTTAAGATTTTCTTACTTGCACATAAAATAATTTGGGTTCTTAAAAAGTTAATTTCTGGCCTGTGACTAGAATGTTAAAAAGTTGGACTAAATGTTAATTACTGAAACTTTAACTTAATTTCTAAAACCATGGTGCTATCATTTATTAATCTGTAATGTCTTCATACAATATGCAGCTTGTGGGCTGGGTTTTTTGGAAAGAATGTGTTCTGTACTGGTTTATAGTCGGGTGCTGCAGTCTCCTTGGTTAGTTAAGACAAAAGCCCTCATTAACATTTGCTGCGGACTTAAAGTTTTTTACCTCCAAACTAACAAGCATAGCCTCACATCAAATTTAAATGGGTCAGGAAGCCTTTTTCAAAAAGTGCTTAAAAACAAAAAACAATTTAATTGACTCGAGGAGCAGTTTCTTAGGTGCATATTGTTTTGCTTTATTTTTTTCTCAGTGTAACTGAGGCTAATTTTACAACATCAAATAACACTTCAGATTAAAAATAGAAATTAAAAAAAAAACAAACCAGAGGAACTATTTAACATGTTTTGTTTTGTTTTTCATTTAATATTATAGAGGGAAGGTTGTAAATTTCTTTTTTTTTGTTCTTTGAATTGTGTATTTTTTGTTGTTTTTTCCTGATTTCTAGTGTTGAAACCAATATGTTTTAAAACTAAAGAATGGGTTAATAAGCTTGAAATAGATAACTACAACTGAAAACTGCACATTAAGTAAAAGAAAAGAAATCTCCTATTTTGTCTTCGTTGCCAGAAATCACAGTGTAGTGTCAAACACTCCAAATGACTGTCAAATATAAATTCTTCTTCCACTCCATCTTTGGCAGCTGTTTGTTAAGGCATCTAATAACAGATGTGAGAACTGTAATGTGTACAATGTGTAAGTGTCCTTGGCTGTCAGTCCCATTGCAGTTTCAATGTGTGTTACTATATGCAGTATATACTAAGCTAATGTAGTTGTTTTGTCCTTTGTCTTCTCTGTGCTTTATCTCTAGTCCGGAGTGGTAAAGTCCCATTCCTGCAGTCCTAGTGAACCAGTGATTCTTGGGGGTTAGTGGTTTTTGTGTGGTGGCCTTCCTCTGTAATGTCACCTTATGCTGCTTCCACTGTCTGTATACCTTTTAATTTCTGCTGTTGCTTTGCTGTTGTGTATTCTCAAACCTCTCTCTCCCCCTGCTCCACACTTTTCCCCTCTCTCTTTCTCTCACTCTCTCATTCTCTCTTCTTCACTCTCAGAGATAAAAGACTCTTAACTAGCTCAAGGTTAATGGAGCCATTTTTCCCACAGAGGAATTCTGGGTATGACTTACTCTTCCGATGTACCCCACAATGCACTACAGAGTAATGCTCAGATATATTAAGCAAATTGATGCCATATAGCCTCAGTTGTTAACATTCCCAGAGTCCCTTGTGCTCAAACTGTAAGCAGAGGGTGCATTTCTTTGGTTTTCTCCCAGGTAGGCCGGTGGAGTAATATGTAGAGCAATTACTGGTGAGAATGGAAATGCTTTCAAAGGTTGACCAGCATTGTTTAAAAAGGAAACTGAGCTTAGAATTGTCGTATATATTTGCTTATGTGTGCAATGCTAATATATTAACTCGGCTGTCCTTTGAATTTTTGATAGCTCACTGCATTGAGTCAATTCTTGCGGTAGCTTTGAATTTGAGAAGCAGGTCCAAGCCACAGTGGAGTAATAGCAAAAAAAGGAATTGGACACCACAAATTTAATTAACGAGCTTTTAAAGGTTCCATTGGAAGGATTTAAGTAGGTCTGAAAAAGGCAAGAAAGCTGATTGGGAAATTCAAAGTATAATTTCGGAAGCTCTGCTCTAGCTACGGAACAATCAAAGGAGTGCACCTATCAGCTACAAAGAAAAGCTAGACAGCTGTTGTTGTTTTGAGTTTTTTTATAAATGTTTCTGTGTTGTGTCAAAATGATTTCTGGTGATTTAAACTAACAGATAATCACAGCTGCTGTCTAAATCCATAGTGTTTAAAATTACAAAATGAAAAAAAAAACAAACAAAAAAAACCCCTTCATTACCTGTGAAGACTGTGTCTGTGTTTTTAACTATTTCTTGTACAAATATATGAAATCTTTTATGAGGAGACTGGTGCCAAGTAGCTGAATAATGGGGAAAGGGATTCTGTTCGTATAAATCTTAGCAGTGTTACCAACTCTACAATATAAAAAAAAATTAAAATGTTAAAAAGTGACAGCTATGGTACATTTATTTTGTGTTAAGCTAACCGAATCTAACTTCTTGAGTGCCTGGCTTATTTGAAACATTTTTTTCATTGATCATTGATAATGCTGCAAATCAGAAATGTACATACTTCATTTACAACAGGGTTCTTTTTATACTTTTGTAGATTCTCATACATGTCATACATGGTTGTCTTTATGTAACTTAATTTTTTTTCATCCTGCAGGTGCCATTTTCATAATAAACTTCTCTTGGATTTGTTACTATCTGGCATCATTTCTTTTACATATAACCATCCTGACTAATGACTGCTGGTAGTATTTGTTTGAGCAGGTATTTTTTAATTGTTTTGTTTAAAAAAAAAAATAATGAAAAAAAACCAAACCAAAACAAGAAAAAGTAACAAAAAAATCAAAGAGGATAAAGCTAGATTTTATTAACACTTGTGAAATGAAGAAAAGAAGCTGTCAAGATGTAGGTTAAAAATGCTAATCCAAATACTACAACAAACTTGCCACCATCCTAAATTCTCAGCTACCCCAACTCATTGTCATATTGAGCATTTTTATGCACATTATCAAAGCTGAATAATGGACCTGCAACATTAACCACTATAGAAAGTGTGCATTTTTTTCTTGATTAATGCACACTGGAAGAGGTCAGCTTTTGTACATTAATCATTTAAAATGCACTTTATATTTTCATTTTTGTACTCTACAATGTTACAGTGAAACTCTTCAGTCACATTATATCCTACCTAGGTTGCTGATTATTTTAAATGTGTATTTTCTTTTCCCAGACTAGCAACATCTAAATTGTTGGTGCAGTGTGGCCAGACTTCATGCCTTAAAAACTGAGGATAGAAACATTTACCAGTGTAGAAAAGACAAGGCACAATGCCTCAACCTCACAACTGAAGGGAAAAAAAATAAGTCAAGTACAGTTTTGATTATGCAGACATCTGCACAACAGTGGTTGACCCTAAAAAGGGAAGAGCCATCGTCGACTACACCTGCATAAGTTCTGGAAAAAGGCCCAGAGCAAGAGTGTTTGTGCTATGGGAAATGCCACCCCAGGTACCCATCCCCATGCTGGCTCTGGCAGTGGCTGCTGCACATTCGAGGAGGGGCTGGGTCGTGGCAGGGGAAGGGAGTAGGAGCCCACCCACCACTCACATGCTCTGCATTTCTCCTTCATTCACTGACTTTCTTTACTGTGCCTCCCCGATCTGTGCCAAAGATATCCAGAGTCCATGTTTTACTTTGTTACTGCTGAGTATGCAATCTCTAAGAATGCAAATTTTGGGCATATAAAATCAAGATAGTGATGCCCATCACCAAAATCGTTAAGCAACTTTGAGTGCTCAAATCTGTTCTCTTCTGTATGTCCACTTAGAGATTAAAACCACTTGGCTAGTCATTCTGGGTCAGATTTTGGTTGCCTTATTAATGCTGAGTGAAACTGTCTAATCAGTTGCAGTTTTCAGCACATCTCTTTACAGCAAAGGATACACTCAGCTGAAGTAACAGCGTGTGAACTTGGCTTGTGGGGATGACAAAAAAAACCAACAACAAACCAAACAAACAAAAAAAAAAAACCCAAAAAAAACCCAAGAAAAAAAAACCAACCAAAAAAAAACCCCACAAAAAAACCAAACAAGCAAAAACCAAAAAAAAAAGGGCACAAAAAATGTATGCACAGTTATAGTTCAGTGAGCCAACCCAATAGATTAATAGCCTGAAGATTGGCTCTTTGAGTTTCCGAGCAGTGCAGGATTCCCACTTCCCAGGCTCTAGATACTGAGTTTGATATGTCTCCAACTTGCAGGGGGTATGAAGGAGCAGAGGTTAGTGGTGCTGCTTTCAGCTCTGCTCATGTGTTCCAGCTGGCAATGCATCTTGTTTATGAGGTAGCTAAGGGTGCAGATGCCAACTGAAAGGAAAACAGAATTTAAATGGATATTGGAAGAATGACCAGAATAAAGTTTAACGAAAGAATAACATGCCTGTTCCAAATAAGTGTTAACCAATGTTAACTAAAGTCACTAATTCCAAGAAGGGCTTGAGGGGGGCATTTCTGAGTAGTTACAAAGCCTTTTAAATTCTCAACCATACTCCCTATACATTGCATCAGGGCACGGAGTTGATGATCAAAATGAATAGACTGCTCTAAGACTCCTAGTTGAACAAGAATGTTTGTGCATTAAGAAAAATGATGGAAAGGCTGTTCCATGGAGGGGGGTGGGAAGGTTATAGTGATGTTGTTGCCTTGGTTTAGCTCTGCAGAATGGATTTTGTAAATTATTATTTGTAGAACCTTTAAGAAACAAAACCAACATCTTGAAAGGGTTGAACCTTTTGGAAAGGATTGGGGTTGTCCTAGTTGCTATTTTTATAAAATCTGAGGAAAAACTGTTTGCCATGCAGGAAGTTGGGCAACTTTTGTCAAGTCATTTCACCAAAGAATGTTTCCTAAAACAACTGATTTCAGTAACTGCCATCTCTAGAAAGCTTGTTCCTGAACCACTCATTTTACAAGGTATCTAAAATGCCACCTGAAAAGTTGCAAGGGAAAAGGGCTTTTTCAAAGCATCATGACTCTGATAAGTTACAGTGATAGAAATTTATTTCAAGACTACTTAGGTAAACAGCTTTGACAACTTGCACTAGTGCTATTGCAAGGGGGTCATGTCACTGGAGTAACTGTGATGCCCCTGACAGTACATTTATTGTTATGATTCTGGGAACTGCATTAGTTTAGATGTGTCAGTGTTTTCAGAGCTATTTGCATAGTACTTTTCCTTCTTGCCATTGTAATTTTTTTATTTTCATTTTAGGGTTGGGGGAGGAGGGTGGAAAGGCTGGATGTGCATTGTCAACTAATTTAATGAATTGTCATCTATCCAGCGAGTATACTGAGGAGCTGACAGGAATGTGAACAAATGGAATGTCACCAGAGCCACAGATGCTCAGGTAAGATCAAACCATTTATAAGAAATGCATATGCATGCACACAGACCTACAGATTTGCTACCTCAGAAAGCCAGCTAGGCTTTCAGACTGGTTGGGATAGTACCTATGTACATATACATAATAAAGGTCCTTACTTCCCCTTTTCCACCTACTCCTTCATCCTTTCATCAGAAGGAGTGTGTACTTGAAGCTGTTTTCATAAAACAGATCCCATCACACCAACACTCTTCACCAAATCAAAGAAGATGTTTATGAAAGCAGTAGGACTCAAGCCAAGGATGCAGAGTTCTGTTTTAATTGACCCAAATTAGGATGGGTATTCTCCACCACAGTTTTATTCAAATCCTAAATTCAGTAAAAGAGTGGAAGAGCAGCTTTTATTTCCATAATCACCATAAAGAGGGTCTTTTGGCAAAACAAGAGCCCAGAGTAATTCAAAATTATTTCATACAAATAACCACATTTCTAGAAGTATCCCACTCGAGAAGTAAAATCAGAGCTCAGTGACTCAGGCCCAAAGCCATGCAAATGAAGTCAGGAATTTTGAGGTTTATTATATTTGTAGGACATTAAAAATCTGTTCCATCTTGTAGCAGTTGTGTAGACTAGATGCAATGCAGAAAATAAGGGATCTTTTAATAGACACCAACAGTACTGACTTAGCGCCCAGGCAAAAAAGATCATCAGGGCCCATGTCATCAACTACTATCCCCAGTCCTTTAACAGATAGTCCCTCGTTCCATGAGCTTCCTTCACTCGATGACTTGGGT
>WTSP01001100.1:40493-52188 GCA_025331215.1 Actenoides lindsayi | reverse complement strand
GTGTGTTATCAACACCCTTCAGCTCCCAGTACTGCAGCATAAGGGCTGGATGGGGAAAAGCAGCTCAGCCAGACCCACTACACCTAGTAAAGGCTTATGGGGAATCAGCAGGAGCTGGCCTGCATTGCTTTGCAGATAGAAGACTTTATTGGCCAGTACTTTGTCTCAAATTACCTTTCACTGACTCTAGAGACATGGAAAGTATTGAGATTACCTTTCCCATTACAAGTTTTCCTGAGAAAAAGGACCCCTGTCTTGTTTGTAATAAAAGGGTACATAATATTTTCTTGCAAAAGGAAGGGGATCAGGTTTTCCTCTTGCTTTAAAAGCATTCACAGATTTATAGCGGAAATGGCAGGAACAGGATGTATTAACCGTATGACCCCAGCAGAATGAGTCTACACCCTTGATTGATTTAAAAGTTTATCCATATCCTCTGAATAGCCACATAGATTCAAGTCTTGGTCCTGCTCATATCAATGAGAACTTGACTAATTACATTAATGGCTTCAGGAACAAGACCAAAGTTTTAAGCCAACACTCATAAGCAAATACCAAAGTAGAGACTATAGCATGAACCACAGACAAATGAGTCAGGCTAAATAGTAGCGTGCATCAAGTTTTCTTTTGAATCCTGTATGACACCGCTCACATGCTAGGAGAGCAGCGCTTTTTTTGTTTAATTAAAGTGTCTTTCCCAGTCTTCCCAAACTGCATGGTCTGATCCTTCCAGAGATTTCTGCCTTTAAAATTAGTGGGGAGTGAGGCAAAGGTACAGGTAGGACTGGGAAGACTCTGCCTTCTCACACATGTTCTGTGTGTGAAGACTCAGGCTTCTTGGCTGCCTGGGTCTTTAATATAAAAACAAAGTTCTCTGAGGTAGAAACTCCACTGGACATTAAAGCTTGTATTTTCTTGAACTACCAGCAGTGCTACTTGATGGCAGCACCAGTATCACCAGTACAGCTTTCCCAGAACCAATGTGAATATCATGCAAGAGATGGGAAAGTTCAGCACATTGTGAAGAGATGAGCGTTCACTGAAACTAGTTTCCCATCTCTGTTCAGGACTGTGGACCTCTGAGGCCTCTTAGCATCCTTTGTGGTCTCTCCTGTACGTCAGTTGAAATTTCATTTCTTTCTTCTGGCCACATGACAAAAGCTGATTTCCACTCATGAAGACCAGTCTCCTTAGATTATAGCAAATGGAAAAATGTAGGATTCCCCAAATATTTACTCTGCGCTGAAAACACACCCTAAACGCTATCATTCATTACCATAGCAAGGACTCTGGGATCTTAGATTTTGCAGGGTAAGATCAGTTTCTGACAACATACATCCCACTTACTGCTTATTGGCACTTTGAACAAGCTCTGATTTTTGTCCTTGTTCTCACTGAAAAGGAAAGGTCCTTCCTGTTCTATGTACTTTTGTCTCTGCTGCAAGACCTGTGGCTGGTGGGCCTGGCTTGGCCTCCTTTAGTTCCTAGATACTTTCCTTCACTGAGCATTAGCTAAAATTTCCAGTTGCATGTTGACATGATCATTTGCTTCCCACAAGGCTGTAGACTTTGTGTTTTCTGTATGGCATAATTTTTTCCTCTTTTATCCACCACCTTTGTTTTTGGCCTATTCTCTTTAGCTTCACACACCCCTGGGTTCACAGCACTTCCCCAGTGTGATCTATAACCATTATGCCACTCGCTGGCCCTTGTTACCAAGCCAATTTTATATCCAATCGAGTATTTTACCATCAGTCCCATACTTGCTAACCTTATAAATTAATCTGTTATGTGCCACTATATTGAGAGCCCTTTCAAGTCCAAGTAAATTATGTCTCCTTCACCCCTGTCCACTCTCATTGTCACTTCCTCAGAGAAATGAATCAACATTGTTAAGCGTGACCTCCCTTTGTAAATCCATGCTGACTATCTCTAACCAATCTATATTAGATTGATATTAAATCAGGACACAGACTCAAAGGGGCCTGCTATATAAATGCAACCTAAGGTTGCTTTGTGTGGAGATGAGAGATGGGAATCGCTGATACACTGACGTTAACAATACCTCATTAATGTTTATAAATACGTAAAGAGCGAGTGTCAGGAGGATGGAGCCAGGCTCTTCTCTGTTATGTCCAGTTATAGGACAAGGGGCAACGGGTGTAAGCTGGAGCATAAGATGTTCCACAGAAACATAAGGAAAAACTTTTTCACTGTGAGGGTCATGGAGCTCTGAAACAGACTGCCCAGAGGGGTTTTGGAGTCTCCTTCTCTGGAGACATTTAAAACCCACCTGGATGCGTTACTATGTGACCTGCTCTAGGTGGTCCTGCTCTGGCAGGAGGGTTGGGTTAGATGATCTTTCAAGGTCCCTTCCAACCCTTAACATTATGTGATTCTGTGTACCAAGTCTGGTGGTTTGCCGATAACTTATTAGTGACCAGATCCCTTCCCAAGGTCATGACCAGAATGTCTCCAGAGGAAACAAGAGCTTTTATCTGCATTTGCCTACAGTGTTTCTAGTGCAGAAGTGAATGCGATCACTGATCATGAGGAGAGAACTGGGCTCTGTTTTTATTCATCCATGATAAAGTCAAAATCACAAAGATATTGCAAAAACTTCATTTTCCACAGAACGTTGTCCCACAGCTTCCAAGAAAAGCTATATCTACATTGCCTAACATGCACGTCAAAAGGCAGCATGGGCATTTGCTTCTTGTACAAGCACAGCCAAAAGATACCAAGAGTCTCCTACCTTGGCCAAGGTGCTGGAGAGCACAGGTAGTACATCAACTGCAACAATTTTCCCAATATCCCATTAAGACTTTTGGGATCTTGCTTCCCCTGAAGAATGTACCTGCTCTGAGTACAAGTCACTACGAACTGATTCCAGAGAAGCAACTTTTTCCACGGAGAATAACAACAGCAAGAGGTGGGCTCAGGGCCTGCAAGGTACAGCTGAGGGAATAGCACACAATGTCCCCTTGCTTGCTTCTGGGCTTTGAAGAAGGCAGCCTGCACAAGCAGGGGGAGGAAAGAGGCTCTCAGCAGTGAATTCTGGCAGCAGTTAAGATATAAATTAGGTATATTTTGCTAGCTTTTCTACCTCTGTGACTGGAAATATCTCCCTAAATTCTGCAAGCATAATTAAAGTCTCTTTAGTTCGGGTGGGGGATGGGAATGATCCCAACAGTTTGTCTTGAGCTTATTTGACAACATATGCATCAAGCATACTGAGGTCAAAGACATCCCTTGGAAAAGGAACTTTTGACCTCCTGCCTCATAGCACACCCAAGGTGCACAGAGGGAGCCTTCCAATCTACACTCTTTGGTGGCTTAATGCTTCTATCCTATATCCTATATATTCACATGTATCCTCTGTGTCTTCAAATTAGAAATGCAATAGTCTGTGTACAGTGGGAGAGAGGTTGTTCTGGGAGAGTTAGCACAGTCAGTGCTGCTGCAGGACTTAGATAGTTCGGCAAACATCCACTGAAACAAGGAAAAGAGGTGCCCAAATCAGTTTGGCTTCCTTGCAAAGCAGAAATGCTTCCTTGTAAGCAGAAATGCTTACAAAAATGACTTGCAAAAACAGTAGGTCAATACAGAGAAGCATAACTTAAAGATAAGGGTTGTAATGGTATAAAGACATAATGCACAATTTCCCTGTTCAGGAAAAAAAAAAAAAATTGCTCATGCTTTACAATGAAAGAGTTCTGAAGAGGAGGTAAAACTATCATGTATTTCTTCTTAGGCAAATAAAAAGGAATAAAAGAAAGAAAAATAAAGTTGTTAAAGTTATCACATTGCTAGTATCTGCAGCTAGAACACATAGTCTTGTCTTTGGCATAAAGATACATCACAGCTGTATAGAGTTCCATAGTCAAAGAAATGTGATTTAATATCAAATGCATCATATAAAGTTATACTGCAATCCAAGTTACCAAGTATCTTTAAGGAATCAGCTACTGGATAGGCATACACCCTAGAAAATTCCATCAGACAGCAAGTTATATTCTGTGCCCTTCAAACAGAAATCATACAAATATTTTTCTGAACAAATCTGATCTACAAATCTAGAGCTAACAAAGATGATTAAGGGACTGGAACATCTCTCTTATGAGGAAAGGCTGAGAGCCCTGGGACTGTTTAGCCTGGAAAAGAGAAGACTGAGAGGGGATCTTAGTAATGTTTACAAATATCTGAAGAGTGGGTGTCACATAGAAGGGATCAGTCTCTTTTCAGTGGTGCCCTGTGATAGGATCAGAGATAACGGTAGCAAGGTGAAACACAGGAAGTTCCACATCAACATGAGCAAAAATGTTCTTCACTGGGAGAGTAACAGAGCCCTGAAACAGGCTGCCCAGAGAGGTTGTGGCGTCTCCTTCTCTACAGACTTTAAAGACTTGCCTGGATCTGTTCCTGTGTGCCCTGCCCTAGGTGTTTCTGTGCTTGCAGAGCGGGGCTTGGACTCGATGATCTCCATAGGTCCATTCCAACCCCTACCATTCTATGATTCTATGATCATGGGTGACAGATCAGATGATGATAACTGTCCCTTCTGACCATAAGACCCCATTGAAACAATGACCTTGATGACACTAGTAAGAAATCTGCTCTCTAAGTGTGCAATTTCTAGAGTTAAGGATTAGACAAATGGGGAATAATAAAAAATGAACAAAAAAAATGTGAAGCAAAACCCGGAACAAAATTATTTGTCATGACTCTTAGTTTCTGCAGTGAAGTTTTGTGAAGGATCAAATGTATCTTTTCAAGCTGTATTGGCAATGTGTTCTCCTGCAGGAGGTAAGTTGTACTTACAGAAATCAGCAGTGCACTTCAGAGAAAGCATCCATGGGAGGAGAGAGTAGGAACTGACATTTGAGATAGGAGATATCCTTTAACTTAGCATTAAGTGTCTGTCATTAAGCATCTGCCTTCTCTGCTTCTGTGGTTCACGGCTCAGACCATCTCTATACATCAAAACCGAACTGGCTCTCCATGATGAGCAGGAACGGCTTGATCACTGTACAGCAAAGTCTCAGAAGGGCAGCATGGGACATGAGACTCCACTGCAGGCCTGCCTCACTGTCAGCCATCACATTCTGCATGCTGTCCCTCCTAGATGTCATTCCTGGCTGGTAGAATCAGGGATATACTGACTCTGGTGGATGGGGGCACAGCACAGAATTTCTAGACACTTGGGGTCAATCTAAACTAAAATCAAGTTGCTTAGACTATTAAGATTCATATGACTAGAAACTACAACATGAGAACAATTTTCTCCAACCTCACAAATATTACATCACCAGTGGCTCTATTCCAGACTCAAGAAAAAGAATACAAAGCTCAAAAACTCTTCCATTGCTTTAATGACATGGTGCTATGGCATGCATAATCTCTAACATGCGCCATTTCTGCTTCAAAGTGCTGAAATGAGCTGTAGACTTTGTCACCTAGCTATGTATTTATTGCCATTACTTAAAGTCATTTTCCAATACAGACAAGAGAGGGTTTTTTTCAAACTAAATTAAGTCACTACTTTACCCTTGACCCTTGCTTAGACCAGGAACACAAACCTGGCTTTCTCAGAGAGAGACTCCCTGTAACTAACCTACTGCTGTAAATGGAAAAATATATCTCTGAAGTCCACATATCCCTTTCCCCCTTTCCCATCCGGGGAATCCCAAATGCCTCCTTTGAGAGATTCTTGCTTTGGCTCAAAAATATCTTCTCCTTGGCTATTTTGGCCAGGACCAAAAGAAGAAAAAAATGTTGGAGAGAGTGATAAGCAAATGGATCTAAAAATACAGAAACTTCTAATTAACTAGAAGTGTGTAGCGTTACTTAGCAATGATACTGCTACTATTAGCAGTAGTACTTGTGTTGTACTGTAGTAGTAGTATTGCATCTACTATCCTGTAGTAATGCAACTAGTGACGTTTAAATTGTTGAGGTGTTATAAGGGTAAGTTCAAAGCACTGCTGGGTTTTCCTGTGCTTATGAGCATGTGCTTAACTGGGAATGTTTACTTACAGCTTCCTTGATCCTGTGCTTGCTTCTATCCTTTTTGGTCACTGATATGTTCATTATTTCATTTGCGTACAAGATTACAACACTGTCAGAGGTTAGCAAAGTAGGCAGTTTTGAGGCTTCATTTTGGAATGTTATTTGTCAGTTGACCTTGTAATACTATCATTTGATAACTGCATATGACACCAGCATTTAATACTCTGTCTATGCTGACAAATAAAATTGAAGGTGCAAATCAGTACCTGTCTGTCCTGGATTCGGTTCAGGTTAATTATCACCAGCAGCTGCTGGCCCAAGCAGCTGGGAGGGGCTGCATCTGGGAGGGGCCACAGCTGGGATAAACAACTGAACCAGGCAATGGGTTATTCCGTACCATACTGAGTCATGCCTCTATATGAGAGGAGGGCTGGCCCAGGGTAGGGATACCTGTTTTCAGCTTGCTCTGATGTGTAGTTTCAGTGTGGCTAGAGCAGGGAAAATTGGCATCTCAGGCACAGGTAGAACCTTCCCACCTCCTATTATTTGCTTTGTCTATCTTGTCATTAGTAATGTTGTTTTCTTCTCTTTTTGTGTTGCTTTATTAAACTGTCCTTATCTCATCCCCTGGGGTCTCACCATTTTTATTGCTTCCTGATTCTCCTTCCCATCCCATGGGAGGGGATGTGGAGGCAGGGCAAAGCAGTGGGTGAGTGGCTGTGTGGTGTTTAGCTGTCAGCAGAAGTTAAACCACAACACTGTCCAAGGACCTGATCACCATGCAGGTGGCTTGCCTTTTCACACAATGCCCAAACTAATCCTGCCTAAACAAATCTGAATGAGCAATTAGGAAGAGTTCATAATGGTGGGTCTCTGGCTTTTAAAACCATTCCCTTTATAATCTCCTACAGTGGGAAATAGACAACCTTATAACAGACATGAAAGAAGTTGTTCTTTAGTTGACTAAAATGGCTGGTAAATACTGTGATGTTATATATCAGAAATAACATTTTCTTTGATGATATGGGGACGTCTGGGGAAGTGCAAGGCAATTGTCTGCTCTGAAGTATAAGTGGATGTCAGAGACCAGGGCTCAATGGTTACCAAAATGCTGATCACTATCTCAACACAGTTTCTTAATAGTAATACTGAATTGTTACACAGGCTTACGCATAATTGTTAGTTAGAATTGAAATCTGATTAGATCTTCATTCACATCCTATCTGTTCATAAGCACAGATACCTGACAGCCCGCTTCTAAGACATAAATGTGAGTGGCACGTGCTCAGTGAAGCTGACCCATACAGTGAAATGGTTTATGAGGAATGACGATATATGATAAGAACACAAAACTTGATAATAGGTTTATTTATTGATTGGAAATAAAATTCATGAACTGTGAAGCTGAAAACTGCACCAGAGGGAATTAGTCGAAGAGGACATTGGAGGTGGTGGGAGCAGGGGGAGAGAAAGTGTGTGTGTGTGTGTGTATTACATGTAAGCTATGCTGAAGGTTGCCTAAAGGCTTCTGATTCCACAAGCAGAGCCTCTGAGGATAGGATCTGAAAGCCTTTAATGCTACGAAGGTTTTGTCAGTAGGATATTTGCATATTTTGCCTACAAACCCAAAACGCTGTATTAATTCATTTTTATTTACCTTTCTGCCGCTTCCAAAAGAAACCTCGCAGGAAGCCATTAATGACACAGCTTCATAAGAGATAATTTTCAGAGAGGCTTTGCAGGTAGTGACTGAAGGGGGAAAAAAATGTGTGTCAAATTTAGGTTATTAACAACATAATCCTTAAACAGACGGTATCTCAAAGACTAATTCATCTTCAAATTTGACTGTAAAAGCTGCATGATCCTTCACTCTGTGTGCATGTGAATTTATATTGCATGTCTTTTTTTTTTTCTTCATGTTTACTAGAAAGGAAAGCAGGAGAGTTTTGAAGCATTGGGCTGGAGGCTGGAAAAACACCATTTCACCTTAATGCTGTTGCACCTTCCATTCAGTTTTGGGTCTCTTTCTCCACAACCCACCAGCAAAACTGCCAGGCAGGAAGCTTTCTCTCTCAGCCCACGTGCAAAAGTATCAGGTAGTGACAGGGCCCTTTTGCAACAGTGGCTCTCTAGGGAGGACTGTTTGGGCAGGCTGGGCTGGTGGGGAGCTCACTGTAGGGCACCCCTCAGTCCCTAGCAAGTGACAGCCCAAAAAACTTGCTTGCTTAGGGTGCATTTGCCATCTCTGGCATCGCGCATGGGGAGTCTGGATTGCTCCAACAGCTCACCACAAGCCAAATCATGTTGGTTTCAAAAACATCCCCCAGACTCCCACACACAAAATTGGACCTGGAGTCCCTGATTTGTTCATGCCTCACAGCAGTAGGCATTTGAGACGAGACTGCTGTATTTTGTTATAACTTAAATAATACCTTTTGTTTAGTTTAGTGCCAGGTTCTTGGTAAACAAACATTTGGACAAGCTGAATGAAAAGAAATTGCTCTGAAATCTGGCTGCAAGAAAGCAGGAATCCCATTTAATACAATTTTAACAGCATGATTTATTTTTTTTTTAATCACAATATGACAAAAGCAGTTTCACCCTTCTCCTCACTTTAGCATAAAGTACCAAAACATTTGTTTCTTACCACACAGAGAGATGTAAAAAACCCTTTTTTCTTGTGTGAATTTAAAAGAAGCTTGCACTGAATATTGTAAACTTTCCTGTTTTGGAGGTACAGTTTTTCCTCCCTCTACTTGGATCCTTTTAAAGGTATATGATTTATTAGAGGTTTGTTCTTCCTTCCTTTACTTTTCTGGTCTGGGTACTCTATTTATAGTCTTTGTAATGTGAAAATTATCTTTGAGGAAAAACATATACCTAGGCAATGTGAATGGGCCCCATTCCACTGCCCATTCCAGAATCTTTGCATCTCATTTATCCTCTAAACAGAGGAAACTTTTCTCCTAATTAATTTACATACTAATTTGTCTACCTTTAATCTACATATAATCATTTTATCTACATCTGATTTATCTCCATACAGTAGCCCTTTTCTTCCCACAAGCTGCATAGACCCTGTCTCCCATTGCATCACTTGTTGGACTGGCACATATGTTGTGGTCCTCTGTACAGGGAGCCATGTCTGGGTTACAACCCATCAGTGGCTCTCAGAGACAAACTGAAAGGTTGTATATGTGAGCCATATGTGGCACCGGGCACGTGGGCTCCACTGTACTAGAGGCTGGGCAAAAAGTGGAGAGAAGCAACATCTTCATTACATGGCCACTGCCCTTCCACCACTTCCTTAGCCACAAAGCCTGTTTGAAGTCAGTGAGATTTTGTGCATCTGTGAGGCTCCTCAGGGATGGGGTAAGGAGGAAAAAGGACCACCTGTTCATCCCCTGACACCTCCATCCCCTGCGCCCCGATTGCACCAAAGTTGGTCTGCACCCAGACTGTCCTTTTTGTTCAGAAAAAGACATGACCCATACTGTTCTGGAAGAAGCCAAAATGCCTCTATTCCTCCCAGAGCAGTTACTCCCAGGAGCAATCCCACTGAAGTCAATAACATTACTCCAGCGAGTCCCCACACCATGGCACAAGTGTTTCAAAGCCTGATCCTGCTGCAGTGGATACACCTGGAATATCTTCTTCCTGTGATAGATGAGCAGTTGACGTGCTTTTCCAGCTGCCTGACAGCCCATGCTGAGAGGGTGTGGGTGAGCAGGGAGTCGTATGGGGAGGGCAAAAGGTGGTGACAGCAGCAATGATAAATTGTGAGCAGAAAGGCGTCAGTTTCTAGTGGAGTGTTACGCATGGTTTAGGAAGGTTTTTGCAGCTCTGTACTTAAAGGCTACAGTGCTTTGCAGTTGTATTTGTTCTTTTTCTGCATGAACTGAGGAAACATTGCATCTGGAAAACAGCAAGTTCAGCTCATGCCAGTAGCTATTGCTGGACAAGTAGTCCTATGACACCATTAACCAGGCCACTGCCACAGCTAATTAGTAGCAAACCCCAAAGATGTTTTTTAGATCATGGCATAGAGATATAGTGGAGATTCCTGGGTAGAGGACTTCAAGATGAGACATTTCCTTAAACAATTAATATGGTGAAGAAAAAAAAACCCAGAAAGCTCAGGAACGCATGAATGTCAGACATTTCTTCCTCCAAATACAAGTGCTGAGATATCTTTGAAAACCAGAGGCAGCTCTGTGTGACTGTCTCCTTTCCCACTCTGTGCTATCCCAGGGACAGGGCAGGAGAATGTGCTACAGCAGTGAAATCAGATGTGTGGAAAGGGGGTTCTCCAATGTGCATGTGTCAACTGAGCGTGCATGAGTAGCATGCAGAAAGGTCTTTTTGTGCTGATGTTCATGTCTGATAATTCTAGTATGACAATTATTCTATAATCCTTTAATATATTTTTAACTAATTTAAAGTTCAGGGCTGACAGTAGATTAGCCATATAGCTCAGTTATTTAAATGTTTAAGCCCTTTCTAACATACCAAAAAAGAGGAGAGTTCAGGTATTTCAGCTTTAATGCCACATGATAATTTTTCCCTTCCTCCAAAAATGGCTGTAAAACAAATAAATAAAGTGAAACTTTCAGGGCCAGAAACTGTTTCTCTTTGCTGCTCTTCAGAGGTCATTAACAAGGTTTAATACTTGCAGTTTTGTAAGACAACCAAACCACAGGCAGTGATAGAACAGGGCTTGGGGCTTTGTTTTAGCATGGGGCTGGTCTGTCTGATTGAGGTGGACACTCTCATTTTGTGCCTGCACAGCCTCCCCAGAGGGAGCCACTGGCATTGTGGGGGTGATTCAAGCCAGTCGAGACATAGATTGTGCTCTGGAGTCATCAATCTGCAGACACCTGGAGAGGTTAGCCTGGAAAGTTATTTACATAACTCAGACACCATGTAAGTCAGCAGTGGCAAACCCAGTCCTCCACCCCTTTGTCCCAGATGGAATGTGTGCTTCTTCCATCTCCCAGCAGGACAAGGAGGCATGTCCAATGAAGACGTTCCTTGCCTGTGGCACACTGCATGCCGCGTCTGTAACCTACCACCTCAGAAATAAGCAGGATGTGTCTTTGCTGCTAGAGGGTTGCCTATTGCTCACAGCCATTTTAATTTGGGCCAATTGCCTTCAAATTTGTTATCACCTCACTATAGCCCTATGATATTTGGTGTACCATTTTGCTCACCAAAGTGTATACTCTCTACTCAACCAAACATACTTGACTTTTATTTTTGGCTTTTCTTTTTATTTTTGTGTTTGACAAAGAGATATAGCACAGTATTCACTAGAGATTTAACACTTTCAGTGCTGGCACTGTTAAGCCCATAAGCAAAAGTAGAAACAACTAGAAAGCTTCCTGACCCTTGTAAAAAGTTTCAGTAAAAATAAGATGGTTCTAAATAGTTGCCATATACCTTGCTTAAAACTGTTCTTTGCTGATGAGCAGAGTTTTAGTTGCAGTCACAGAAAATTGTCCAGTCACTCCTTTGTGTTTCATTTTAACATGGTTTTTATGGCATTTTCTATACAAGTTTCTACCTCTTCAGAGAAAGAATTTAAGGGGGGGGGGGGGGGGGGGAAGAGATTTTTTTCTTAAAAATGGGGGGGGGGACAAAAAAAAAAAGAATAAAACATGGTCAAGAAAAAGGTACATGAAGTGTT
>WTSP01001100.1:7294-39339 GCA_025331215.1 Actenoides lindsayi | reverse complement strand
AGGAAGGAAGGAAGGAAGGAAGGAAGGAAGGAAGGAAGGAAGGAAGGAAGGAAGGAAGGAAGGAAGGAAGGAAGGACTTCAGGCTTTCACTGCAAGAAACAAAGGCAATTATCCAAGGACAGAAAGAACAGAGTGGTTGTTGAAAGAAAGCCAGGAACTGGTGTCTGGTAAGAAAAGATGTCAGTTTTGAAAAATCAGCTTTTGGCCTAAATCTTTCTTATTCCAAATGCTCAACTTATCGAATGCAGCCAACCCAGAGTTATGCTGTCACTGCTACATGAGACCCCACTGCAACTTTCAGCTTTTCAGGCTCCTGCACCACCTGCACCTTCCCACCCACCAAAGGAAAAGAACCATTCAGCTGGTGGTTTTGCTGGTGCCAGCAGTCACGCTGCATGGGAGGTGGGGAGGGGAGGGGTGGTGTGGTGTGTGAGGCCTGCAGACCCTCTGCAGCCCTAGAATGTACTGAGATTTAAATGTGCATGCGCAGAGAGCTGTGTGTGAACACACGAAAGCGTGTGCACACACATGTGTGTGTGGGCACAGGTGTGTGCACGCATATGCACAAGTCTTGATATCCCTCACTTTGTTTGCTTCTGTCTTATGCCCTGAGCAGCTCTGGGGAGTCCTGTACCCATGGGAGAGGAAGCAGCACCTCTCAAGAATAACGTTGTGCGCCTCATAATATAAAGAAGCACCTCAGTCTTGTCTCCACAAGAATTGTCTTTTTTTGTTGTCTTTTTTTTTTTTTTTTTTTTTTAAATCTAGGCTTTCTAAACAGCAGGGAAGCAAAGGCAGTTATTCAACTCCCACACAGTAAAGAAAAACATGTGGCTAAAGTACATCGCACTTGGTACTTTGGCTGAAAACCAAAATACCGTAGCACACACGTGCCATTAAAATCCATATAAATGTGCAGAAGGTTTCTAAAGTGTCAAAGTCACTCAGGAGGGGCTGTGCTGGAAATGACAGGGATGTTCCTTAGCCAGCTGTCAGGGTCTGGGGTCAGGGGGTAAGGGAGAGAGCATGTTGCCCTGCAAGGTCAGTTTCTCTGCTCACATGTGAGGCTGGGAAGGGAAAGATATGCCACATCCCAACAACACACGGGATTGTGTCTAAGACAGCCTGAACAGTCCCATACACCCAGAAGACCCTTCATATTTGCCTGTCTGCTTCCTGCAGCTCCAGAAGAAGCTGGAAGAGGCATGTAATACACCCCATGACTCTATGGAGGTGGGTGCTAGTACGGTTGTTTAACACCACAGGAAGTAAAATGAATCACAAAAAGAAAAATACAGCTAAACAAAGCAAAAAAGAATCTTTCTATAAATACACCAGGATCTCAGATGCATCACTGTGATCTATAAATTATAAGCCATTGCCTAACACAGCTTGTACCACTTGGTGGCAACACTTCCATGTTTGATTTATTGAACCTTTCTCGTAGTCTTCTGATACTTCAAAGGCCAAGTGTCAGCCCTGATATGTGCAATTAATTAATGCAGAGAATAAAAATTAAAGTTTTGAACGGCTTTGCTACTGCTTTCTGTCCAGGAGTCATATTAGACAGTTTACAAGAGCACAAAACATTTCTAATAGGAAACTTTCACATGCCACAGAGATATAACTGAGAATTGCCTTACACAGCAATATCATCTTAAATGCTGGCAGAAAACAATTTATTCCAATGTGCAACCAGACCCATGAAAGCAAGTAATGACCATCTGCTTGCAGAGCGTCAGGTGTTCTGGAATGACAGGTTAGATGGCTATGCCTGAACAAGGTCTTCAGTTTCAAGACTGCAGGCACATGTCCAAATGGTATTCAAGCTGTAATCTTGAATGGTGCCCAAACAACAGGCATGCCCTGGTGCTTTCTTGCAGCTTAAGTTTGATCTGCAAGACCCATTCTTCAAACAAAGATCGTTCAGTGTCCCCATCCACTCAACTCTGGTCTCCCCACTAAACTGACAAGTAATGTTACTAATGTCGATAATTTCCTGAATTGCAGGATGTGCAAACTCCTGGGCATTGGGCCCATGCATGCCGTTTGTGGTGTCCTGTTCTGCTACATGTTCGTAGAGTAACATGTTACCCCATGGCTACCAAGGCACAGCCTAGATAGCTCTGGGAAAAGCAGCCCAGAGTCACACAGCATCCCAGGAATTGTAGTGAGAATGGGGGTGCTTCTGGGTCTCTGTTCACTGCCACAGGCAGATTCTGGGCAGCAGAGAAGTCCACTGACCAAATAGGTGAAGTTCATGTGCTACAATGGCCTTCAGGAGTGCCCTCCAGCCCAGACCACCATATCCTCAGACAGAATAGGAACAATAAAAAAAACAAGCACCCGCATTTACCTATTCCTTGCCTCTCAGAAGACAGAACACAAATTTAATAGCACCAAGTCCTTGAGATCAGCAGGTTACACAGCAAATGCAGCAGACGTTGTTTGAGTCTTAAGACTGCAAGGAAGATGTCTCCCAGATATTCCCTTGTCCTCTGTGCTTGCTGCACAGACTGACACTGGTCAGGGTGATGGCATGCGTGCTCTATCCAAAGAGAATGCCAGCGGGGTCTATCCCCTCCGAGGTGCTGAGCCAACTTGGAGGGGACATGTCATCTGCAGCAGCTCGGGAAGCACCCACTTCCTCCAAAATGGCCTTGTCTACATCTTCTGGCCATGATTTGCTGACAAGGGGAATAAAAGGAAGCTGAGATTCCAACAATTTTCATGTGCTCCCTGGGCACATTCACAGAGACTAAGCAAAGGAAATACACTAACAATAAGGGGGAAATGTTTGGCTTATGATATTAACATATTTATAGCAGCAAGAATACTATAGGTCCCAACCTTATATAAAATTTTGATGGACTGCCAGTTTTTACAGTGAAAGAAAAGTTTGCAAAAACTACCCATGGTATTTAAAATTAGTAGTAAACACGTCTAGGTTCAAGTACTGATATTTCAAGTGCTTGAGTTTATGATTACATTAGTTAACTCAAATTCTTTCAGATGTGTTGAAAGAATTAATGAATCAACTGAAAATTTGCTTAGGATGTACTCAGAAAACTACACAGCTTTGCAAAGGGAAAAAAATGTTCAACGGGGGCAGCAAATGCTGATTTTTGAATGGACACACACATTCTCTTTAATCAGGACATGAACTGGGGAAGGAAGCAAAAGTTCCTGTCTTCAAAACCCCATATACTCCTAAAGGCTAACTTCTGATACCCATGGTATATTTATTCATTATTCCCTTTGTTTTCCCCCCAGTATATATTTCAATTTGTAATGAATGATTGAAGATGACCTACAACTTGACATTGCTTAGAAAGCAGAGAGACCAACAAGCTGCACAGCTGCTCTGGATAGGAGGGAAAGCACGATGTGCTCCCTGCTCTAAATCTGTTCTTGGCACTACCTGAAGGCTAGATCCAAAGGGACATCAGGCTCAGAACTGCAATTCCAGAATTTGAGACAAGAAAATTTGGAGAAGAATTCAAAGGAGAAGAATTCAAAGCCTTAGGCACTAGATCAAAATGCTTGGGCATCAAATAATAGGGTAAGTAGAACCTGCATGAACTATTCAACAGGGAGCAGGTACAAAAGTTGCTACTACTACCTCGTTGTTGTTGAAAATGTGGGTTCTGGTCTGCTGTGCAGGAAGACAAGAGATGGTGCGCTGCACAGATCAGTGCCAGGCTGCAGACGTCTCCTAGGGTATTTGCTCACCGTGCCCAGCCTGCTGCACGGTGCCTGTAGCATGGATATGTTCAAGTGTATTGGGCCAGACAAGGGAGGACACCTGCTCATGGAAGCGTCAGCCTGAATTTCACTCCTTGGCAAAGACAGGCCAGGGCTAGTCTTGCACCAGGGTGTGTTAGTGGTTCCCATAAATGTTCACAGAAACAGGACAACCTCAAACCACTTAGACTCCAAAAATCATGCTCATATTACCATGATAAAGGACATGTCATCTAGTCTGACCAGTCCCTAATCACTGCTCCAAGAAAAATAACTTCTACCTGCATGACTCCCGGCATGTTTCTACAACCACATCTCCACAACTTCTTCAGGTTCTCCAGTGGTTCAGTGTCCCAGTCATCAGAAAGCTCTTCATAATAGTTAACTGGCAACTTCCTTGCTGCAATTTTATTCCATTATTCCCATTATTTGTGTTATCCATGAAGGTATAGAGAACAAATTACTTCCTTATTCTTTGCAGTAACTTTGGTTGCATTCTAAGATTCTTACTATGCTTTTACTTACTTCTTCACTTCTCTCCCTACTCTCCTTCTACCTGTAAGAAACAATCCCAGGTCTTTTAGCTTGTTCTCACAGGTCAAGTTCTCTAGGTCTCTGATCATACTCATTTTATCAGTGCACTTATAGGAGGGCATTTTTTCCACAGCTTTCTTGAAAACAGCTGAGTTGCAATATTGCAATTCAGATAAATTTCCTCTTGAATCCATGAAAATGTATTTATTTCCTTGGAAATGGAACAGCTTCAGTGGGTTTACCAGAAAGGTCACACTCCCTCACAAGGTCATGCTGTGTAGACTAATACTAACATAAATGTACATGACTGTGGCAGTAGGCAGGAGGTTGGGAAGTTCCAAATGTAGGTTTCTGGCATGCAGTGTAGCACTTGAGCACCAAGAGCCATGTGTATACCAATTAGTTAGTACAGCTTAATGAAGTGAGCTGCTCAACTGATGGTGGATCAGAGTCCCCCATCTCCCTCGCCCTGGGAGAGAGAGTCACACCCAAATACCACAGTCATACAGTTACAACAGAGATCACAGCATGAGCTTGGCTCTGCTCCTGTCATAGTCCATGTATCAGGACTGCAGTGCAGGGAGCTAAAAATAAAGTACTTAGCCCTTCCCAAATCAAGGAAATATAGTGCAAGTGAGGCCCAACAGAGTGGGAGCTAAGTAGAAGGGGAAATAAAACATTTGAAGAAAGAGAAATCAAAACAACTTTCTCTATTGACAGTTGTTTTTAAACTAAAGACATAATTATCCTGTGGCAAGCCTTGGCTGAGGAGAAAAACATGTTGTTGAGAACTAATTAAAGAATTAGCCAGAGTTTAGCTTCTCATAGATAAAGGAGCATAAGCTTAGAAACAGAAGTGTTTGTAGTGAGCTTTTGAAAACTCTCTGAAGACAGCCAAGCTTAAGTCTGTTAAGCCTCTTCCTTCACCTATTAAATGTCTGTTCAGATGTCTTTCTGTTTTTTCCCTGTCTTTTTTTTTTTCCCTGCTACCTGTTAACAACAGGCATTTTCTTTCTTGCTTGGAGCATGGGGCAATGTGCTACCATACATTATTGTGAGGAACACAGGGCATCCACTGAACCACTATAAAAGTGGGACAACTGTCAAAACTGGCACAAAGTACAGGGTTTAGTAAATAAAAAGTAACCCACTGTCACTGCATGCTCCAATGTCACGCCAAGGTTATATTTCAATTAGATCTTGCCCAGGCACAGCCATATTGCCTGGATCAGCACCATGCACTGGAAACCACAACATGTCTTTTCTCCAGCGACAATAGCTAGTGAAAGAGCCTGGTAGGTTAGCTGAGCCATAACAAAGGCTTGATGGTAAAATTCCTGCTGGCTATATTATTTTACTTTCAAAAGATGCACTACATGGCTTCACTTGGCAGTCATTTTAGGGAAAGGCCTTGGTTTGTATCACCATCTTTAGTTAGCAGCAGAGGAGCAACTTTCAGTTTTCTCGATTCCCTCTGGAAATCAGGCTTCCCTCTTGCTATACAGGGAAAAACACACACACAGACACACCCACACCCATGCCTGCTTTCACTGGTGAAGCCTTGGATGCTTTTATCTTCCCACCTCCCACAGGCAGCAGCTGCTGAGTCTCTGCTACAGCACTGCAGAGATGTAGCTGGTTTCTTGTACCAGTATCAGAGCAAGGGAGTGGAAACTGTGACAGTAACATGTCATAAACTTCAATAGCTCCTCATCCTCTGCCACAGAGGGGATGACTGAGCCTGAAGAGTGGGGCCAGCCTCTGCAGGGGTTCCCAAGATGGCACGTGTGCTCAGCACTGGGTGCTCTCCTCAGGGATAACTGAGAGTTGGCTTCAAAAGCAGCTTTTCTCCACCATGAAAGCAGAATGTCACTATGGCTGTCTCAGGCAGGGCAGCAGCCACGACAACAGAGGTGGAGCTGCAGGAACACCCTCACTCCAGAAAAAAGGAAGCAAAAATACACTTGAGACAAAAATACCTAGTTGTTGTAGGAGGGTGGGACATGAGTTATAGACAGGGGTGGTCAGTAGGGACTGAGTGGTCACGTGGATCGCCTTGTGAGGGATGGCATGTCTGTCTACACCAATGGATACCCCAGTGTCTTTATCTCAGACAGTCTTCTGTAAAGCTCACCAGCACTGGCAATAAAAAAAAAATTAAAAGCTTACCATCCCACATTGCCAGGTCCTGGATGTGCCTGTGCTCGCCGGAGGCAGGAGATGTGTGAATGACTGCCCTGTGCCAAGGGGGAACAAGATCCTGTTCCCCCCAGCTCCAGCTGAAAGGGCTGCCATCAAGGGGGAAACAGCTCCTGCTAGTTCTCATATGCACCACCATCCTATTTTTTTGTTGTTACTGTATTAAAGTTCTTTTTTCACTGCTTCTGTGCACTGGAGGGGTTTGGTTAAGCGCTCAGAAGGTGTAGGTATTACAATACTGGGTGCTGAAGCACCCACAGGTCACATCCTCAGTTCCTGGAGCAGTTCCCTCCCTAACAACCACACCTAAGAAATGGGCACTTCTGAATACTGCATTGACCAACAGCCTAGGCATGCAGACACCTCAGCCAGACCCCACTAATGCTGAAGATGGGGCAAAAGAACCCCTTTTTGCACAATTCCAGCTCAATCTGCTGTTCTTGGACAGGTGTTGCTCCAAAACTGAGATTCATTACTTCCCAGGGCAGCATTTTTACTTCTCTGCTGCTGGATCATCCCTCACACAGCTCCCATACCTACGTGTATAATGCTCTGGTCTAAAAGAGAGGTCTGGATGGAAGATGTCTCTGCTCCCTCTGCCCAGTGTCCTGACAGCAGTGGTGAATTCAAGCCCCTCTGCCAGGAGCAAAGGCAAAGCCGGTGGAGGGTAGTCATAGCTCCATGTTGTAACTCCTAAATGCCTAAATGACTGGGCTCCCATTCTCTGCTTTCTGCGTCTAACGCCCTAGCTGATTCCTGGGCTCTTCCACAGTGGCAGGATGACCTGCCTGGTCATGGCCCAGCTGGCAGAAGGCATAGCTCAGTGCCAGTAGACGCTCATCCCAGGGTGCTGGGTCAACTTGTCCACCACACTTTGGAGACCACACCACTGCTCTGAGGTCAATTCCTGTGCTAGCTCAGGTCTTCTATCACCTATTGTTGTCATACAACCCATTAAAAGATAAGCGTAACAAAACCAGCTTGCCACAGCACCACTACCACAAGCTCTAGAGGGCAAAAGGGAGCTCTTATGAATATTGTTGTCCACTTTGCTTCTTTGCTAAATTGGATGATGATTTCTCAGTTGAGAAATCTTCTATGATGCATACAGCATTACAGCATTTGAAAGATCATGCAGCCACAATGTGTCATAGATCATGGGGCATCGAGGACCCAGGAAAATCAGGAAAATCCTCTAAGACCACAGTTCTGGAAGTTACTAAATAGTAACGGCTGTATCAGAGAGGCAAGGCTTCTAAAGGGAGGTAACATTTTATTAATCAAACCAACATAGTTGGGGAAAAAAGGGACACATTCAGGCATTAAACCCTTCTGTCTAAATGCACTGGCTCTGCTGTTTCAAGATCTCTTTCTCCCTAAGTGCTCTAGTTTAAACCTCCACTCTGCTTTTTCTACTCTGAGTTGTTGTAGAACAAGACACTCAGCAGGTACAAGCCAAGAAAATATCAAAAGGAATGTCAAAGGAGATAAGAACAAGAAACTTTGGGATTCAGCAGTCACACTCAGACTCCTTCCTGCTAAATCAGTCTCCAGGGTATTGGCTAAGATAAAGGACAAGAACATGCCTCCTCTCTCACCTCTAGCAGGGAGAGTTATCACTGTAGGTGTCCAGCAAAGGAGCAGACCTGCACACTGGCAGTGGCTGGGTTTGCCACCCCATGAGAATTGCTGTGACTGCAGTTTGCCTATTGTAGTTTATTTAGCATCTCCACCATTGTTGAAAATAATCACACACACAGATGAAATTATCCCCTCTTTCCAAAAGACAGATGATAAAAAAAAAATAATTCTGTGTTTTGTGAAAGAGGATGGGAGTTTTATTAACCCTCTGAAGGGGAAGTACTCCACAGAGAGGAAATTATGTGGGAAAGGAGAATCAATTTTTACTAACCTCTCTTCCACTGTCACACTACTTCGTAATTTTCAGCGCAACCTATGATATCAGATGCATTCTAAGGAGTCATGGGAATTGTCTGTTCAAGTATATTTAGCTATATCCCTTTGGGTAGGTTGGGGAGGAAAGAGACCCCTAAATAGCTATAAGATAACAATTACTGCAAGCGTATTTGCTTAGAGAAAGTTTAGTCAGAGTTCAGAAAAAAGGCAAGTCCTTGGCAGCTGGATGGCCAATGGCCAGCTTCTTCTTGAGCTGTCCCTACAAACCCATGCTCAGAAGAGAAACGCCTCTGCTTTCCTTAGGCCTTTTCCTATGAGAAGGAGAAACATTCCTTGGTGTAAAAGAAATGCTTGAAATAGTGGCAAATCATCTAGAATTCTCTCCCCTCTTTAACCAATAAAAGTCAAATCAAAGCCCTCCATGACAGAAAGCATCTTTTACATAGTGGGGAAAAATACCACTATTCACACAATATTGCAAAATAATAAAAAAAATTCACAGCACTTTAACAGACAAGTGAAACATCCTGGCTTTCATTCAACTGCAATGTTAGTGGGACTGGGGACAAGCCTCCCCCGCAGCTGCAGGAGAAAACTGTGGGACTCAGGCTGGAAAAGTAGTAGGGGAAGGATGTGAACACTTAAAAATAAAACTTATCAGGCAACAACTGAAGCGTGAGAATGTTATCTGGTTCTACAGGAGCGTGAAAACAAATAGGCATTTCAAGAAGAGAGTCATGAGCAAGGTAAAAAACTTCAAAATAGCAGGAAGTGACCAAGGAAATGTACCAAGCTGATGGCAACGTGGCTCACTCCAACAGCAGAGGACAGCACCAGCCACAGATTTCAGTGTCACCTCTTTGTTGTACCAATACACTCCATCCAGCTGTGTGGCACTGCACCCATCCACCATAACCCTGGCTATGGTAAGACACAAGACTGAAAAGATTCACACAGGACAACACTTAACATAACCCAGTGTTTATTGACTCCTGCCACATAACTTTTTTCATAGTAACAGGAACACAAAATGTGATGTATGGTAAAATACTATTAGAGGTTTCTATATCAATCCAATGCAAAGTGCCAGCATTGTTGACCAGCATACAACCTGACAAGAGATGATGTAGTCATAACTCACTCTCAGATATCTGCTGGGAGTACATCACAGTCAAAGTAGAACTAGTTATTTGCCTGCAAATAGATACGTTTTCTTCTAAATGCAAGTGGTGTTAGAGCCAGCTATTTTGCAACAAGAACAAATAATATATATAATATATTCCAACATTTTAAAAAATGCAATAGGAAAGGACTAAAACTATTTAAAGAGAGAAGGAAAAAAGAGTGGATCTTTTTAGACACTATTTTGCAGATGCCATTCCTCATAGAACCAGAAGTAATACAGAGAAAATAAGATTTATCAGAGGCTACTTTGCTCAAAAGGCCAGTGGTTACAGGTTTAAGAATAGTCTCTTGATTTTCAGCACTGTCTCCTGGCCTTTTTCCTCCCTGTACAAAAAAACCCCATCCTGCTGGAAATTATGTAATGGTGGCTCTACGTATTTTTTAATGCAATTGCATTTGGAAAGGCAATCATGTTTCTTAAAGAGCCATGAAAAACCTGCATGATGCACATGTGACATGTAACATCTTCACAGATATGAATGATGAAGGCACATTACCTAAAAGTTGAAAAAAGATATCAGCCGAAAAAACAAACAACAAAACTTTTGGAGGACTAAATATTAAATGCCTTAGAAAAAACACTCTTTTTCACAACTGGGTGACAGGTGCTGTTCAACCAGATATGTTGCAGTTTCCCATGAAAAAAAAAAACCAACTCTAAGGGAAGAGAGTCTCCTTGCAATGCCCTCCCTACTGCAGCAGCCTGCTTCCCCTACAGTTCTTCAGACAATTTCATTCTTGCAGAGTGCAACAATTCCAGGAGACAGGTGAGAGAAATTTCTGTAGAAAACATCAAGCCTGTGGATTCCTACATGACCAACACCCCACCCACACTCCCAATTAAACAACAGCACCTTCAAGGAGATCATCCCACTAATCAGGAAACAGTAAAGGTCTAAAACAGAGGACTGAGTAATTGGTTTCAATATCCTGCGCCCTTAACTTTCTTGTACTTAATTATATGTGTTAATAAAGACAATGCTCTCTGCCACAGAATAATTGCTCTCTCCTCTATCTAGATCAGGGAGATACCAGCTAAAGTGAAAATACGTACTTTATTTACAATAAATGCATCTGCACTGCTCCATGTTCCATCCATTACACATGCTGCTGACCACTGCTGAAGTCAGCTGGTAGCAACAGTGATAACTGAAGTGCCTTTCTTTTTCAACCTTTCCACAAAACTTTTCCTCTCCCACCCCCTCATTTGATTCCACTGTTCTAGGGTCCAGTGAGATGTGTGCTAACATCTTTTTCTAGTGCATTTTTAAGGTTACAGTTTTTAAAGGCAAAGCACAACTCGCTCTGCTCTGGTTTAGCCATCTTTGTCCTCTTCAAACTCTTGTAGGAGTTTCAACTTTAGATGCCATTATCAACTTTGTATAGCAATACAACAGGTTGTGTTCCTGTCCCTCCCGCCTTTTTAAAATAATAGTCCCGTGGCTCCTCTTTTTCAACACCTCCCATCTTCCAAGGGGTTACCTCTCACTCTTAGGGAAGAGCCCTAACTCTTTCTCCTCCCCCGTGAATATTGCAGAAAAAGAATTTCAAGTTCCCATTAAGTTTCCTTCAAGTCTATGTTGTGTTACTTAGAAGTGGAATAATGTTTTTCCTAAGATTAAAGGACATTTATCAGATTATTGGTGGTGGTGGTTGTGTTTTGTTTTGGGAATTTTTGTTTTTCTTAGTCTTGAGTTATTAGAATATCTGTCGCACATGTTCCCTCATGTTCCTCTCTTAAGGTGCAAAGTGGTCAGGCTGAACAAAGTCCAGCCCATAAGACCATAGCTGGATCTCTGGGAGAATCCAAAAGAGAATGAGGGGTTTCTTAGCACTACTGTATTTACATTCAGAATTCAAGGACAGGCTGAAGGATGCCCAGCTTTTAAAGTTATTTCTTTTCTGTCCTATGCAGCTGTTACTCTTCTCTCATGGGCATTTAATAGTTGCATTGCACATTACCTTTTCATTTCCTAGTTCACGTGAGACAGAGCTGGCCCACAGACCCATCACTAGCACAACAGCCCAGCACAGCATGGTGAGCTGGTGCAGGGGCCAGCAGTTCAGACAGACCACCCTCACCACTGTGGGCAGGTGGCACCGGAAAATATGGAACACTGAAAAGGACATCTACCTGGAACATTTTGTAGGGTCTGACATACATACTGACAACATGAGACAAAATGAATGCAATTGAGTGTATTAGGTTAAGAACAATTAGTGTGAGTGATAAATACATCCACCGCCAGCTCCTAGCTTCATTAAGAGCTATTCTGAACTGCATACTAAGTGCTGGTTGTAGAAGCTTAGGCAGATTGGAGATAGATCACCAGTTACTCATTGAGCCTAATAAATATTAAAAAATAACAGAGAAAAAAAATATGTGCTTTGCCAATTTGAATAACTGATCTTATGTCTTGGGCACAGTTATGTCTTGGGCACAGCAGTAGCTACCTGGCATAACAGATCAACTGAAACACAATTGCTGTTTCATTCAAATTACATAGGCATGCAGAGTTAAACAAGTGTATTAACTAAAGATAAGCAGCATAGAAATCAAGTCTAAGTTAGCTGTTATTTATCATACATTTGTCAGACTGCCAGACATATCTTTTCCTTTCAGATTCATATCTGTGTCAAACAAAACATAGTAGATGGAGAAGTCACAAAAGTAACACTTAACTCTACATTTCATTGGCCTTTAGTGCCAATGTATTGTGTGCCATCAGCATTCCAGGTTTACCAAACTTTTGGGAGAAAACAGCTGCTTTAACAAATCATGAAAACAGAAAATGTACAATGCATGCTGCTCAGAACAGAAAGGAAATGGTTTTACAAAGTTGTGGACAGAAGCATAACTACTTCCCACTCAGTCTGGACAGAAAGGGCAGCACAACTGCACAGTTAGAACTTGACTCTTGAAAAGCAAACAAAAATCCAGGAAATGCAATGATTGTGTAGGCAAAAATCTGCTTGGAAAGTTGTGCTATTAAAGAGCTGAGACGATGTTCTGCGCAGAGCAAAGTGATAAACAGTACATAAACAGGCCCATGTGGGACAGACCATAAGATGACACTCTACAAAACGCCAGTTTAATTTCACATTTCCAATATCTCTTCTTGCCCATTAGCAGTCTGACACAGATTCTAAACTTGTAAAACTCCATCCCATTGAGCTAGAATTCTCCCTCCCCCCCACCCCATAAAGTGCAAATAAGACTCAGGTTTTCACCACTAGTTCCAATGATCATTATCTTGGTTACAAGAGTGATCAAAAGCCAGTTGGCTGAGCCACTACCACTAGGCTTAGTGACACTTTTTTTTTTTTTTTTAAAACCCTGGTTACTTTTTCCAGCAAAAGGCAAATAGAAAACAGGTGTTCCTTCTGCCAGATGCAGGCATGACAGGAGGCTGTCTTAAGTACCATCAAGATAAGATGCACATGCTAGACACAACCTGTGCGTTCTTGTGCATAACAAGAATTTGCCCTTGTTCGCTGCAAATGGAAGTCATCTTTGGGATCTTATTTCCTCATAGAGTTCAGGGACAGTTGATTAGTCTTCATTAAGAGGTGTTTCTCTCTTCCTCGCATCTGCATTGAAAAGATGAAAAAAGATGCGGCAGTTAAGCCAGAGGGTTCTGACAGCATGGATCTGAAAACTCAGAATAAAGTTGATTTGTTTTAAATGGACAGCACTTTCCATTTCAGACCCGTTAGATGAATTCACTACATGGACTGATATGATGTATGAATCCACAGCATGTTAACAAGATAGTCATACCCAAGTTTTGTACATTTGCCCTGTTAAAACTGAAGATGACTCATGCAATATTTAAGTAACCCAATAAACTTTCAGACTCCAGATCTGTGATACTTTTCCCCCCAACTCTTGGCCCCTTGTTCATGATCCCCTTTAAGGGAGAAGCCAGTAGTTGCTTTGCATACCAGCTACAGAGATGACAACAGTCTGTTGTAAAAAGCATTAGACTAATTACAACTTTGCTGGTCCCCAGCTTCATAGCACACATTTCAGAAATGATGAGTGCTTACTATATTTTGAGGAACTGCCTGGGGCAGACCCTAAAGACCAGATCTTAAACTGCTCCAAACAGCAAGTCTTTGAGCATAGCCCCAGATTGGGTGTTGGAGCACATCTGGACAGCAGGCAGTGTGGCTGCTGTTAGGAAAGATGGGGTCATCTCTTTCTGGACTTTTGCAGAAGTGTCTCATCTCTTTTCGGATTTCTGCAAAAGTGTCCCTGGGCTATCTATGAGACCTAGTTGAATGTAAGTAGCTTTTGAAGTGCACCATGATCACAGCTACTCTAGCAACTGCCTACCAAAAGATGCATTTCCAACTCAGTCTATACATTCCAAGGTTATTATGAATATCCTCACTCAGAAATGACTTGTAAATTGAAGACAAATCCCTTTTGCATGACTGCAGACCCCAACTGCCCATCATTAGAAGGCAGGCCCTACTCAGCCAGAACATTTAGAGAAGATTATTATGAAACTGTTTGCATAAGTTTCATGACTTTGTGCTACACAAAGTTTGAAGGAGACAAAATATACTTCCCAAATAAGAAAAGAAGAGCTTACAGGCTCCCAGTGACTCGAGCAGCCACCTGGGGTGGGACAAAATCTCAGCAGCCATTTGAGAGAGAAATCAAGAACCGCCTCTCCCATGTTCCCCTTTGCGCTTATCAGAGATACTGAGGCCAGGTCTGAATCATCTTGTCACAACTTCTCCACTTCACGTAGAATAACTGACTAGTGATTAGAAATGAAAAAGCTTTCTAAAAATGAATGTCATACCCATCTAGCTCCAGACTTATTTCCAGTCTGTCTCTGACTTTGGAAATATCAAAACGCACTAAAATCTTTATGGTGAACACTTATAAAAGAATCATACCAGTTAAGTTTCTGAACTTTTTTTTGGCTTCTGCTCTTTCTTCGGCATCAAAATACCACACAGTCATGGCATATCTATAAAAGAAAGAAATATTGTGTTTGTTTCAACTTTTGCTATTAAAAGAGAGCCCTGGAATTTTAATACTCATGGAGAAAGGAAAAAAACCCAACAAAAAACAACTGAATTAGTACTTACAAAATAGGATGCAAATGGCAAATCTTCATAGACAAATATAGACAGCATTTTAAATGCATTTTATCAAGCAAGATAGAAATATAGGTGAGAATTTCTGCTTGGAGGCACAAAAGAGTGCACAGGCCCTGGTAACAGAGGGCAAAAGTAGCTTACAGATCTTTGCATGTTTTTCTATTCTGAGATGCCTGTAGGTAGCCTTGGGGTTGCCCTGCATCACCTCAGCTTTTCATAGCCTGTTGACAGATGGTAGCCCCAAGAATCCCTAAAGCGTTACGAGGGCAAAAGTATAACTTAGCATCTCCCAGCTAAACAGCTATGCCTGGCTTGGAAGTCTTCTCCTGTCAATGGTAAAAGGGCTTTTTTACTATCACACAAGAAATCATATAATTCAACCTTCTTGTTCTACATTTGATGAGAGAATTCCCAGTGACTCCAAACCAGAAAATCCACTCACAATCTATCTATTTTTTATGCATATCTGTCTTTAAAGAAACATATGATGGCCATTAATTTTAGATACAAATATCAGTAGAAGAGATGCTTTGTTTTTTCCTGGTCAGATATGAATACAAAATATGCTACTTACCTGGTTGCATAAGAAGGCTGGACTTCATGTGGATTCCTTCGATCTGACCAAAAAAAAAGTAGTCGGTCAAAAATCGGTTCAACATCTGCTACATAGGACTTTCCTTCTGGGAATATCCGAAGAATCCCACCATGCAGCTGAAAGAAAAGGAAAGATTGCTTTTTTACACATACAGACACACACACATTCATGTGAACAATGACTTATTTCTTCCTCTCCAGCAGCCAACAAATGGGGAATAAACCTCTAATGATAACCAAGACAGCTACATGACAACACTGGAAAACCTACAATGAATCTCTTGGCCATCTTGATTTTCCCAAACAGTTTGTAATGTTTCAGCATAAACATTTGGCTAAAGTAAACAAACCAAGATGAAGACAACACTGGCTCTGTTACAAACAGCGTGAGACTTCTGAGTTCCCAGTCACATCTCCAGAACCAGTGAATACAAGGCAGGTAAGACTGCTCTACGTGACCCACCTGAGATCAGACTCTCCTCCTAGCAATTGTTAGACACTGCTTATGGTATTTCATGGTATTTCATATATATGCACCTGATCATACAGGAGTTAACTTTTCCACCCTAGGAAGAGTGAGGTCTGTTCTATTGTTGGATTTGCAATAAATTTCTCATAAATGTATTATATATCCCAGCCAGTCTTTTCCCTACTTATGACATAGCCGGGTTTCTCTACTGCATCATTTCTCTCTTTACACGTGCCACAAGTTTCAGGGAAAAAGTCTGGTGCTCTGGTCATCTGCATACACTGTAGAAACTTCAAAAGGTGCAGATAAACTCTATATCCTCCCTGCTGCTGTTAGATGGCCCTTGGAGGCTTTTATGCTTGCACCACAGAGTACAGGGAAGATGCTGTCAAGCCAGCACTGACCTGATTTAGTAGCTTCACTTGGTATGCAAACCTCAGTAAAAAACTATTAGGTCAGGTTTAAAGCAACACAGTTGCTTTGGAAGGCCAGCATGGTTATATTGCATCTCCTCCAGCATGTATTTGCAAAAAATTACCATCACGCCCACGTAATACTCTTCACCAGTGTCCTGGATTTCAGTTAGCTTTCTTAGAGTCCAGTTGAGTGCTTCCACACTATTAGAATAAGAGCGCAGTGCACAAAATAGTTTGGATATTTGCATTTCCTTCTACATCTGCTCCTTCATTTTATGACAGAGATATTTCACTCTCATACTCTCCATAAAGGAATGTGTTTTTCTCCAAGAGTGCATTTTCCAGTGGCATTGCCTCTAAATCTGAACTCACTTTTTGGGATTCATAGAATTTACATGTGCTTCAACCTACATGTGCATCCACATAAAGTGGCCAAAACAGCTTAGAAAAAAAACACTGGGCAATTTTCAATAGATAATCCAGTTTGTGCCACACTATGACAACAGCAGTGTAAAAAGACATACTGTGATTTTACAAATGCTTATTTTGTTTCTAATTTAAAAGTATGGTAAATTCAAGGCTGACTTTATTGCCTTATAGTAATAAATACAGGCAGAAACAAGAGCATTGTCCTGTCAAGAGGCCCACTGATGGAGTGTAAGATGAAGAGGACAAAGGTGCTCATTCCTTTTACTAAGCTCTGTCACTCCATAAGTAAGAAAACTACAAAGGCAACTGCCTAAATATCTTCTGCAGGCTACCTTGAAGAAACAAGAACACTAAAGTCCCCAATTCAGGTTGTCATCTTATTCTGCTCCCAGAATCCACTTATTCTTTGGAGTTCACAGAAGCAAGTGACAGCCTCAAAGCTGCTTCTGAATTAGTTTTTCCTTCATCTTCTGCCTCAACCCCATGGCTTACTCACCTTGGCATCCCAGTTCTTATTCAGGTAATAAATACAGGTGATGCAACGCCCATCACCATTTGGATTGTCCACATGACGAACATACCCAGTTCCATTTCCAGGATAGCAAGCAACCATAGCCTGAATGGAAGATAAAGATTGAAAGAAAAAAAATAAATTACAAAAAGTTCTACAAGATGCCCATCTTCAGTTTGCCTTTGCTAAGCGTTCTCCCACCATCAAGTTGGCTCAGTATTTTTCAGATTACCAAGCCAAAATCTACAGCAGACACCACCAGAAGGTATCTTTGCAGAAGCTTCTTTTACTAGATGAGTCAGATAGTGTGAAATTCCAAACTGGAAATCAATATCCTTCATATTTTACAACATATACACTAAAGTAGAAGGGAAAAAAAAGAAAACAACATTAAACTAAAACACTGGTCTGTATGATACAAGCTTATCATTCTCCACAAGCTACGTGACTTTAAGCCAGTTTCAGCTGAAGTTTTCCTGGGTTTATAAAGATGAGCAGTCATTGCAAAACTGATTTGCCAGTCATAATGAAAGCAGAAAACAATTCCAGGATGTCATGCCTTACTACCACTATCCTCTTCTACTCTTATCTTCCATTTTCTGTCATATACATCCCTACGGTCCAACGCAAAGTAAGAGTCCCCAGGAGGTGTGGGTAAAAGTCCATATAGCAAAGCCTGCAAAAATGTGTAACTCTTTTGTGCTATGCTTGCACAGGACAGTGCATGTTTGCTTTCATGGATTGAGCCACAGAACTAGACCAACAGCTTTCAGAAGCCTGCTTCTTTCTTTGATCATCTCCAGACTTGCTGATACAATTACTTAATTCACAGTTTGTTTAAATTTCACCTTGAATGATGAGATAATGTGAATTACTCCAAACCACACGACAGTCAACAGGTCTTAAAAGGATTTTTACAGCAAAAAACATACTAAACTGGAGTTGACACCATTAGCAGCCTAAGCAGGATGGAGGGAAGAGCAGGTGAGGCTGCTGGTAAGGTAACAGGTATTTGTCTCAGAGTCACTTCTTTACTATTGGGACTACTTGGTTAGTGATACTAGTCACCTTCCATGGAGTTTGCTCCACTGTGTCTTGTTCCCACTCTGACATCTCCTTTCATTGTTTACCAGTATTAGCAACAAGAGCAATGGGCAATGATAGACTAAGTTTGGCTGGAAAACTGGACACAGCATACAGATGTGGTATCTCCAGAGATGAGGAGAGGGCAATAATCACTCCCCTCAATCTACATGCTGTGTTCCTGTGACTATTGTCCTGGATGCTGTTGTGCAGGGAGCACAATGCAGGCTGATGTTCAGCTCACTGCCCACCAAGACAAACAGCTTCCCTGAGGAGTAGAGCTGCTCCCCATACTGAAGAACTTTGGATTCGCCCTTATTTCATTTTATAAGGTTTTTGTTGGCCTATTCCTCCAGCCCATCTGGGTCCCTTTCAGTGGCAGCCCTGCCCTTGAGTGCATCAACTGGTCCCCCTCAATTAGGTGTCATCACCACACTTGACAAGAGCTCACACTGCCATCTGCTTCTGGTTACTGATAAAGGTAACGGGTCAGGTCCTGTGAGAGATCCCTGTGGCGCTCCATTTGCTACCAGCCTCTAGGTATAATATGACTGACTAATCACCAGCCTCCAAGCCCAACCATCCAACCAGTTTTTACCCCATCTAGCTTTCCACGCATCCACACCATAGCATCCTAACTTTGTATACAAGAGTATTGTACATGTCTGTCCCACAGAACGAGGATGTGAATGGGCACCACTTGGATGACCTGCCCTCAATAATCTGCCAGGCACAGCTGATAGCACTGAAGATTGACAGTATAGAATTTACTAAGAGCAATTGAAATTTTTAATCGAGGAACTCCAGAGGTCTTGTTCTTTGCTTCTAAGCACATGCTAAAGCCATGCTGTTCTCATGAGACGTGTGACCAGCTAGAGTATAGCATACACTGCTTTAATGACAAAGGTAATTTCCTCGTGCTAGCAAACACTGCCAGACAGCACAGTGGATCCCTTGGACCCTCTGCTACCAAAAAAGAAACGTATTCACAGGAGTCAGACAGGTAGGACAGTGTACATACAGAGCTGCAAAAATACTGCTCTGCATTTGAAGTCATATATGAATTGACTTTCCTTCCTCCCCATAAGCAGCAGCAGAACAATACCTGCAGGCAGCAGCAAGTCACCTCACCCCGACACCTCAGGCCACAGCTGCTTGGGGGCTGGTGGCCTGCAGGGGCAGAAGATTATACTGAACAAGAGTGAATACCTTTAATTCCAAGTAACAAGCCCTCTTCCATCATGCCTGGCAGTTGGCTAGATGCCTTGCTGTAGGTCCTGTCTGTTCTGTTGTCATTCTGCTGTTAAACAGCTCTACAGCAGAACTTGCATTCCACTATCAGCCTGGTAACAGTGGTAAGGGCCAGCCTACATACAGCCTAGTGCTGAAAACGAGTTTGTTAGGGGCACAAGCCTGGTGGAAACCACAGGTTAGCTGCACTTGCAATGTAGAAATGGTCCGAGGGAGCTGCACCCTCACAGGTGATTATAAGGCCCTCATGCATCTCCCCATCCCTGCAGCTAGCACAGCAGCTCATGCAGGTGCCTTCACCCGCCCCACACACAGCAAGTTGGATTAGGCTGAACTATGAAAATAGTAACACTTTGCTAAACCTGATACTTGTAGGCTGAGGAACATGACCCTAGGTGCTGAGCATGCAGAGGGGAGGGGGTAGTGATTCCAGCAGACAGGCAGGGAGAAGGGCTGTGCCGGAGAGCCAGGGGAGCAGGGTGCTCCTCTCTACAGCGAGCACAGCTGCTGCCAAGAGGGTGTGTGGCTACACCACCGGCATGAGGCCCAGCTCAGCAGACCTCTACTCATCATACCAGAGGGATGATACACAGTGGGAATAAAACTCTGTTGACTGATAATGCCTCATCTTTGAGTTGGTGTACAACACAAAATTATGGAGGCCTTAAGGACGTCTCTGGAGAGCAGACAGTACTCCAAGATTACTGAACTGCCTGAAAATCAATTCAGTATTGCTACTATTTTTTAATGCCACAACCAAAAATCCACTGAAGGATAATGGACTACAGGCCAGATCCTTAAAGGGATTTAGGTGCTTTACTTACTACCAAAATCTGGGCAGAAAGCCAGAGTTTTCCCTGGCCTCCCCCATATAATATGTTCTCTTAGCAAAACATGTGCTTTGACTCCAAGACATTGATTCATTTTTTATTTATTTACAGCATGCACCTTTTGCAACCACAACACAGAGTCCCTGCGGTTGAAGAAGTAGAACAATTCCCAAAGAATCCAAAAGCACTGGCCACACTCTAGCTTAACTGTAAAAAAAAACAAAACAAAAACAAAACTACAACCACAACCAAACAAAAACAAACAAAAAACCCACCAAAAAACCAACAATCAAACAAAAAAACACCACTGAAAAGAGAAGAAAAACAGGTTTTTTAGTAGCAGCAGCAAAGGGAGAAAAGCAGAAGTGAAATATCCTTTTTCCTGGCATAGTGAATATTTGAATGAAACCTTAAACAATGAAGGGAAATCATTCTGGTTCTCCTAGAGCCTGTTGAAATGATATCAGGCTTTATCAGAGCCCTGGCTGGAGCAGCTCCAAAGCAGATCGAGCTGGCCTCAGCTGGGATTCCAGCTGTTAGCACTACTTTTGGATTCGTTCAAAGCAAACAAGAAACAGGAGATGAGACGTGTGACCCAGACTTAATTTAAGTAACTGGTGAACACTAGTATTTGCCAGTTTAGTGCATGGGCTAGCTACAGAAGTCAGAGGCTCAATCAATATAATCAAACCATTTACCAGGTGAGCAAGCAGAGCATCAGTAAAAAATGTTTCCTATACTTCCAGCTATTGTGTCCAGAGGAGCGAACTCGTTTTTGGAAGCATCTCCCTTTGGTAACCAACTCCAAACCTAAACTATAGCAGGCAGTGATGAGCAGAAAAGTACCTAACTTTTTTGTGTGTGTGCGCAATACAATCCATGACAATGGCTGTTAGATGGCTTAACTTCCCAGTGTAAGCAGCCTGAGCAAACTTCAGCAACATCCCCCCCCCCCCCCCAAAGTTAAAATAGATGAATTTGTCTTAACAGCTGAATAGCTAAAAACACTGATATACAGACGCCTTTGCAGTCACACACACCCACCCCCCATAGTTTGAAGAGCAATGCTCAGGCGGTCTAGTCAACAGTCATAAATTAAAGCCTACAAAATCTGGAACGTGAAAAGCAAATCATCAAGACCGCAGTTTCTGCACTGTCATTTTCAGAGATGTTAGGTTTCATAAGAGGGTGCAATTCTACCACCAGTTAAACAAGCAGTAATTACCAGCTTTAGTAAGGAGCCAGGAATCATCAGTAAATTCTGTACTGCACAGAAGCTTGCAAAAATAAGTTATTAATCATCCAGTTTTTAAGTATTACACCCAAGTCAGCTAGAGAAATCTGCAAGACAATCTGCAAGACACCAGCAAGGTTTGGAGGCAGATAAAAAACAACAGTTCCTTAGAGAGGATTTTTCCCTGTCTGCTAGAAGCACTGGGAGACAGGGAAAAGTCCTCCCTAAGGAACTGTTGTTTTTAGGGGAAAAAAAATAATTTTCTTAGCTGATAGCCAGGACCATGCTGTGAGGCATCATTCAGCTACACTTCATAAAATAAGCAGCACTAGAGTGGACCAATACTTGGAACAAAATGGTTGAAAGAATACCTCAGATAGAAGACAATCCTAAATGGAAATGAACACTGATTAATAGGCAGCAGTGATGACAGCAGGTTAGGAGGAGATGCTCTTTGTGCCTGCCTCTAAGTCGGGGCCCCAGTGTACTCCTAGCGCACACTGTATAGGTGGAATTGTAACCCTATACTGACCCGTATTTTCCTCTCGGAACAAGTATGACCTTTGCAACCAGTGGAGACAATTCTGACCTGTGCAACTATTCTGCCAACATCAACCACCTTTGCAGATTAAGCCAAAGACGCCGCCATACACCTACCCATTTTCTGTACCGGATTTGTCCTGTATATTGTTGAACAGCTGCTACTTTAGATGCCTAATGTAGATCATCTCTGAGTACAGCTCTGAGTACACTGCTACAGTAGTGTAGATCATCTCTGAGTACAATCAAATAGTTAAATTCAGAAATTACTGTAATATGTTAGATGAAAGGTACTATGTAGACACAAAGCAATACTAATCTACAGTATCACTGCGATGGTTGTCTGAAAACAAACATATTAAAAAGAATTAATGATGTTATAGCCACTGCACCTTTCACATCTTGCATTTTTATATGGCTGCATACTTCCAAGTTTCCTGAATTTCAGACCAATATGTGGTCCTCAGTCCAGAACTGAACCACAAACAAAAGTCACTTGACCAGACTTTAGGAAATGAGGACTGCCAGGATTGACTTGGTCTTTACTTACTTAGGTCTGAGTGCATATTGCACTCAACCTGATTTTAGTTTTTAGACGAGCACAGCCTGTACATGGAGAAAGGGAAAAGCACACAGCATGCTCAACATTAAAAGAACATGAGTAGCCTGACGTTTCATGATCAAAGACAAGAGATTCTCAGCTGAGGCTTGTCTGACACACAGGCACAATGGGGTGTTTCTTAAGTACTTTCTTGTTGCACCCAATTGTGCCCAAGTGTTTTCTACCATGTAGCTTATAACAGTTAAGTATAAAATATTCATGAACATTATTAAATATTAGTTTGATTGAATTTATGAAAGTTAAAACACTCAGCTGCTATACTGAAGCATAAAAATTGGTCTAATCTAATACTCTGTAGAGATGGGAGGGAACAGAGGGAAGAAAATGTTATTAAAATTATGTTAAAACACACACACAAAAAAATTTAAAAAATCCAAAACATCAACTCCATGCCTGTTGGAAAAGGAATCACTAATTCCAAGGAGAGTGTGGGAGGTGAAACCTTGCTGGTTTCAGTCATGCAAAACATGAAATAGACTTCAGTGGCAATATTGCATGAGAAACCAGTACCTCATTTCCTCACCTGTAAATTGATTATCAGTCTTCAATCAAACAGCTCTAGGATTTACAGAGCTAAACCTACTCACCTTCTCTTTGATCAGCTTCTTGCTCAGAGGTAGAGCCAAAAGAGGGGAAAAGTTGGGTGAGAAAGGAGCCTATTTTTGTAAAGTAAGAAATACTGGGAAAAGTGATAGAACTTGGCAGGGCGAGACACCTTTTCTCTTCAACTTTCATCTTCATATAGAAGCCTAAACTGAAACCATATGGAAGATATCTAAAAAGAAAAAAAAGCCAACAGAAATAACAATAAAAACCCTGGGGCAGTTACCCTCTTTCATGAAATGCAAAGCAGATCAAACTCCACAAACCAAGCTACAAGCACAGTTTGCTGAATACTCCCGTCGCTTGCCGAAGTAAGTAGTCCTACACAATGAAGGTACCTTGGATGCAGGTGACAAGCGTCTACTGAAGAGCCAAACAAGCCGTGGCAAAAAAGCTATGAAAGACTGATAAGACCCTGTACCAGTAGGTGGATCATGCCTGAAGCACTATGTGTCTTGGACAGATTGACATGATCACAGCTCCTTTTACGCCTTGCTCTTTTAGCAACCCTGAAAACTTCAGAGCAAAGAAGACATCACTATGGCCAGAGATGCAGCAGCACAAGTGAAAATACATCCATTCTCAGACTTTCTTACTTCAGGAGCACAGTGTCTATCACCACCTCTTTTTGGTGGGGCGATTTGTGGGTTTTTTTGGTTGGTTTTGTTTTTGTTTGCTTTTTTTTGTTGTGTTTTGGGTTGTTTAGGAGGGGTTTTGGTTGGTTGGTTGTTTTTTTTTGTTTGTTTTAGGTTTGGGGGGTTTTTTTGGGGGGTGGGGAGGGGTGGAAGTTTTATTTGGTTTTTTTGTGGTTTGTTTTGTTTTTAAGTAATGCATTCCTGATGGGCAAGTACTTAGAACAAAACAAAAAAATTCTGTTTCCACGGATAGAATTTCAGCTAGGTTGGTGTGGTACTTCCTTCTCCCTGATGTATTAAACCTTAATCATCAGATTCAGATCTTCAGTCTTCCACAAACTGGAAACTTCATCTCTCCCTTTGTATTTATTATGTCTTTAAAATACACCATTGTAGCTTGATTATTGTTTCCAAGGGCACAGAGGCATATTTTTTGAGGAACAGCCTGAGAGTGGGAATTGTGGGAAATTGGTCCCATTTGCAGGAAAAAGATGCAAAGATACTTGTTTATCTTTGCTTACTAACCAATAGGCTATTAATAACTGATATTATTCTAATCATCACAGGATGGAGAACTGTTCATGCTTATTATATTTCTTCTAGAACTAAAGGTAGAAGCGAAGAACTACTTATGAAAGCTGTGTTGATGGATTATCTCCATGCCACACAGCTGTTAATGACTGGCATGTTATCTAGTCGTAGCTCAAGGAGCTTTCAAAATCTTATGGAATCTGTCTGTAAGGAAGCTAGATCACAGACAGATGCTGCTTTAAAAATGAGCTCCCCATTAAATGAATCTTTGATGGAGTTTAGGAAGCTTTTCTAATGACTGGCAACAAAATTTAGTTCTTCATGGCCAGAAGAGTCCTATTAACATGAAGGACGTCAGATTGTGACTTTTTTATTTATTTTCTTAGCAGAACACCCACCTAGAGATAAATCTGGATGCCCTTCAAGTTCAACCTGGCTGCTAGGGCAGTAGTGCTGCTGTGAAGCGGGAAGGCATGGAACAGCAACACCTCTTGTCGACAGTGGCTGTCTGTGACTGCCAAGAGAATAAGGAGCATTTGCAAATGAAGCTTTGAAGACAGGTGAGTTTTGAGCTGTCCCCATTGCCAGATACTCCCTGCATTCCTAAAGGGAACGGGAAATTCAGGAAACTGCCAAAAGACCCAACTAAGGGAGTTCTCCAGGCTCCCAAGTAGAGAAGTCTGACTTGTGGTTTCCTGGGCAAAACAGTCCCAGGCATTCATCTTCCACCATATACTGTCTACATGGGGGGGGGGAGGTTTGTTGGGGTTTTTTTGTGAGTGTGTGTGCTTGTTTGTTCCTTTTTTAAGCCAACTAAAATAATACCGCTTGCTTCAGATCACCACCCAAATTCTGTGTTCAGCCTCGGGGCATGGCCAGAAGAAAACCAAATACCAAAATTTAAGGAAACAAATCTAAAATTGCCATAGTATCACAACTGCCCACACTGTGAGCATCTTTGTCTCTTCTAATACTTAAAAGGATTAACCTCCTTCCTTGTGTGTTTATTTAATCTACATACTTCTGCCTGCATGACAATTAACACTTTCCTCCAGCTCCCCAGTGCTTCTCTCATCTTCTGCAATGACAAAATCAGGTAAGATTTTTACTTCACATCCTCCTCTGACCTAAAACTACATTTTAGGCTGCAACATTTACTCGGTCGTTGCGCCTGGCACGAATACAGAGACAATACAGCTTCAGAAGAGATTAGCATGGTGTGAAGAGCAGGCATACCATCATGGCAGGACCTGGAATTTAAAAGGCTATTGCCAGTGAATTAGTTCAGTCAAGGATATTCAGATTAAGTCTCCAATTAGCAGCTGTAAACATGCGCAGTGCACCAATTTATCAATAAAGGCTGTTTCAGTTTAGAAATACCGCCCGGCCCTGCGCCGCTGAGCCCTGGCTTCAGGCCAGTGAGATGATGGCTTAACGACAGTGCTACGTGCAGAGCGTGAGGCGATCCGCAATCAAACGCAAACTTTACTCCAGAGTACACTTCACCCAGATGCTGTGGAGGGAAGAGGGGGAAACCCACGCTTGCTGCACACAGGCACTTAAGGCACTTCTCTGTTCTGGTTCTTACTGGTCTCCTTTCCCCTCCAGCTGCGCATGCACACACACACACAGAGGCACACACACTTATTTCCCACACATCAAAAAAAAAAAAAAACAACCAAAAACCAACCCGCTCTGTTTAATTAAATTTTAGGATGATTTTTGCCTGTTCTTGAAGCCCTCTTTCATCACCTAGAAAACTCTTTCAGCCCCCTTCTCTCCCCCAAGAACCAAACCTGGAAGAGCTGCACTAACAAGAAAGCATACCAAGCAATCAATGCAGACAGAGAAAGCATCCCCTGTAATGAGTCCCAGGGGACACGGTGACAAGCACCACTCCCATAGAAAAGCAAATTTGTAAGTAAGTGCAGGCTCATTATGAAAATCTGTAAGGACTGTCCATGTATGTTCAGGTTCTCAGCAGGGAATAAAGTCATGGTAACCAGCACAGACATCCTCTGTGGAATATCCTCATCTGTGCAGTAGAAAGAGAATTTCATAGTTCTTTAAATATTTCAGCTTTTCATTCTTTGTCAGCACTTAAGACCTTTTCAGTTCTGCTACTAAATCACACCACTTCTCCCCCCCGCCCCCAACCATTTAAAGAACTCCAGGTATGTTGATGCTCTTGTGGGTGTGTTAATAAAGTTCAGGAAAGACGGCCACAATACAGGTAAATTGCGTTTTGCTGGTGTTGGAATTACCTGAGGTGGCCAACATCCTTTTTTACTATTATACCTTTATTTTTAGCCTGTGGGCCCAGGATAAGAGAGCAAAGCTGCCCACAACACTTATCAGGTCACACAGGGTACACAGCACCCCTAATGCTTCCCATGAGCATTTTGCTTCAGAGACTCAAAGAAGGCAGCCCCTTGCAGGCATAGGAGGTGACGAACCACCTCCAGGTGCCAAGGGGACCAGGAGGCCCCAGCTGTGCCCTCTCCTTGGGACACCTCTTGTGGCCTCATATGCTCCCACTGCAGCAGAGGCAGTGCTGCAGCGGGGAGATGTTTTTCGTTGTCCCCTTTAGCTCATTGAAAGTCTCTCACTGCTGCCAGAGGAAGGCAGTGTTCAGATTACCATCGTCACACTTGGCAGGTACCCCAAATATGCCTCAAGGGTCCTCCCAAAACTGTCAGAGCTGTCTGGGCTTCTGAGTCTGCTAAGACATTACTACACTACATAAACAGAGAGATGAATGGTTCTCAAGTGTTTGCTACCACAGCAGTAGCTCCAAGTTAAGGCTAATTGATGAGACCAGTTATCTCCTATGTTAACTTTGGAAGGAAGCCCTCTCACTCCCCACCCATCCTTTGCCCCGCACCCCCCCCTTTCAGGGGACGTTGGCTAGCTAACACTACATTTATGCCTGCATAGGATTTTGTGTAAATTAATATATATGGGCAAAATGCATTAAAATTACCCATAATAAATTACCATCAGAAATAATTTCTGCTATGCTTAAATGTGTGTAGTCTTTACCTCCAAGGCTGTGCCTGCACGTAGAGTTGGACTGCTCTGACTACACGTGTACATTTACAGCAGTACAATCTCTCCAGTGTGGGTGCAATTAAAGCTGATGAACATGTATACAGTGACAAAGCACCTTTCCTTGTGGGAAGAGAAACAAGCTGTTCAGATACAAGACAATTCTGTAATAATATAACTATACACCTGTTCTAGGGATAGGCAATCAAGTGTATTGGTAAAAAAAAGTTAGTCCTAAGTGGTGTAGTGCCTGCCTGCCCCACCATCTACACAGCTGGTATTTGCACCAGTAAGATGCGTGTGGACAGAAATTAGGCAACTCTGAACAAAGAAAGCACAGATAAACACAGGTACACACCACACAACAAACTGAGCTCCAGCCTTACATTTGGACACGCTTACAACTGCACATCTTTATTCAAAAAAGCTCTCAACCCATAGATGAGGAAGCCTGGTCCTAAACCCAGCTGTGAGGCAACATCAGACTCTGGAACCGAAGTCAGGCTGATGAATTCCCACTTCTTTTTCTACTGGTCAAGCCTCTCCCACGGATTTATGCTGCCACCACCTGACAGAAGAGACCAACCCTACAGGCTGGCTGTGCTGCAGCTACTGCTACAGGCTTCAACCCCCTGGCTGGACACTGGCCCTGCAAAGGGACACAGCCATGCCTGAAGGTTCCCTCCCCAGCTTCTCCCCTGGCCTGTGCACACCTGCTGTTCTGCTTTGCTGCAGTCCCCTCTGGAACCTTATACTTAGTCATTCCTGCTGAAACTCACTGAAGCAACAGCTCTTGGGAGGTTTCTCAAGACCCAGTTAATGGGTCTTAAAGTAAGAATGTTAAATACAGAAAGGTATTTAAGGTAGTTTTTGCAGGAAGCACAGCAACTGTTGAGCAGGGAGGTGGTCTCTCTGGTGTGGGTTCAGGATGTTTCCTGAGGATGCAGAAAGCCTGGAGTGGTCTTTCTGGCTCTGCTCCCTTCTTTTTCCTCTTCCTCTCTGAAACCTTTCCTCTCTGGCAGCCTGTGTGATGAGAGCAGCATGTACTTGGAGACACTGCAAGGGCAGCCAGGGGTGAGCTAAGCCGGAGGTTAGACAAGGGCAGCTCTCCCAGGATGCCAACTGGTTGGGCAGCCAGAAGAAGCAGCCCTCATCCCTGTCTCTCTTGTTCCCTAGGATGGAGAGGAGAGATGATGGCTGCACAGGCATGACAGGCTGTGGTCAGAGTGGGGGTAAGAAACCCTTTGGTGAGGGGCTGCAGCTGGCTTTGCTAGCAGTGTGGGGCACAAGCACTTCTTGGCAGCGGGAAATGTACTGGGGGAAAGCAGGACAAGTACACGGCCGCACGTCAGAGCTAGAGAGGTATATATGCATATTTAGGTGCAAGGGTGAAGTAGTAGTAGTAGTCGTCGTCTATGTCTGCCCATAGCTATGGTCACCACTGGCACAAGCAGTGCCTTTCCCAACAGCAAAGATTGTGCCAATACAGATCATTATTAGCAGTAATACCTTCTGTGAATAGTAAGCAGTGAAACAGGCTATTAACCAAGTGCCAGCAAAAGACAAAAGTAAACTAAGAAAAAAAATATTGTTTCAGTTGCAGACATCTAAGTGTAAAGAAACAAATAAACAGAAGAGTCAATTACATTTTCATCTTTTCTAAATGATCACCTTGAGTGTCAGACTGGCACTGAGCCTTTAGGTCACCAGTTAGACATCAAGTTATGCACTGAGAAATATAGTGGTAAAATGCACAACCTTGACACTTCAGTCTTTGACTATCATCAAATGTTGAATCACAGTAAATTTGGCAATGAGGACCGGCATTTGCAAATCCTCTCACTGCTCCTCCGTGCAGAGGAAGTCTGTAAAACAGTTAACCATGCAGTGACCCTTCCTGTTGGCCTGCTTCAAACACGCCATGCACATGCTCCACAGACAATGGAAGACAGAGGACAAGTTAATTTAGGGAAGAGGAAACTTTGGTGAATACTGTAAAGAACAGAGTTATCAATACATCCTGGGGGACCCTGTTCTGTTTGAGCACATTTAGTCATATGCCATGGTTTATATGCTTTAATAGCAGGACATGTTACAGCATTTACAGTGCAGCTTCTCCTTTTCTCACTTCTCAAACCACATCTACCAGATTCCCTATGGGAAATCAGAAGGGGAAGGTGCAGTTACACATGCAATCTTCAGTAGCAAGCACAACACCCTAAGACTGCTAACAACTAAGAAATAGGCAAGTGGAACACTAATTGACATTTGCCCCTCGCCCCTTTTTTAATATCTGCTCTTCCAAATTCCCCCAGTTCTGCATTTTTTTTTCTACTTGCATGGTCCAGCAAGGGGTTGTATGCAAAAGACTTTCCTCTCCCTGCAGCCTCACGGCAGTCAGTAGGCTCCATGCCAGCATCCACAGCCTCAGAGCCCTCTGCCCAACAGTGTCTTGCACCCCAGGTTTTCCCATTCAGGGTGGTGCTCCCCAGCATGCACAGACTACCACCTGTCTCACTGTACAAGTTACTGGAATAACTGCTACTGTTAATGGTATAAGACAGGCTTGTCACAAGACAGGCAATTGCAAAGGTCAGATAAAAATCATAACCACTATCTATAACTTCCATCAAGTAAGGCTCCTTGCTCCCTCCCAAGACACCATGTATTGATAGCCTGTATTTCAAATCTAAGACAAACTGTAGACAAAGACTGAGGACAGCACAAGAAATCACTGCAACTCTTCCTGAAGTTTTCTAAACATATTTTAGCATAGTCTAAGCCAGGCACCAAAGGATCTGCTTCAGTCTCATTCATTTGAAAGAATCTTAAAAAAAAAAAAAAGTAGTATTCAGTGAATTGCTGAACTGGAGCCACAGTTCTGCCTTATCAATTTGTATTAAAAAAATTACAGTCCAAGAAGACATAAGCAATGATTAATTATTATTACTATGACTTACAGACAGAAGAAATGCATACATTATTACTTGTTTGGATTTTCAGGTCCAAAAAAAAAACCAAAACCACAGAAAAGTGCCTAGTGTGATCAAAAGATTCACATGAACCAGATATATACAAGATTCAAAATGGTTACGTTTTTGCTACAGAGTAGAACTCCCTGGTGTTTGGTAAAATAGGTGGCTACCCTGTCATTTCCAGCTGGCAAAGCTTTGGATAAACTGTTTTCCAGTCTGTGCAGGTACTGTGCTATGGTGTACTACTGCAATTTACACTATTCTTAAACTGGGTGGCTGGCAGCATAAACATTTGGTAAGCCTCCATGAAATCATAATGGTCAGCAAAACCTCCTGCATTACTTTGTGAAAAATCAAAGCAACAAGTAGCTTGTTTAATCAACTTCTTTCTATTTAAGTGCTTTGTATGGTAGCACTAAGTTTCTTTGTCTACTGAACTTATCAAAACACAATGACAATAGAAAAATTACTGTAAGGAAAAGATTCTTTTTGTCATTGAGATGCATATGTGCAAGTGAGTGATGAAGGGGAAATGGCACTTGCAGCTCCCTCCATATCAATCACAGGAATGGTCAGGAGTAGTGTGCTGATGCGATGACATGCCTGTGAATAGCTGAAACAGTAGGAGTTAAGTCTACTTCTTCCATTTTCTTCCTCCATCTCACTGCCTGAACAGCTAGAGAGACAGTCTTTTTGCTTTTCCAACCAAATCCCTGCCGTTGCTTTCCAAAGCAATAAAAGGTCTAAAACAAGTTGCTATGTAACGTTATGCATCAATCAGAATCTTTTGTCAAGCTCTTCAATGTCCTGTCCAACTCGTCACTCACGTGCATTGGCATGTTATTCACCCTGGAGCCCACCACATGGGCCACCAGCTTCCCCAGGTACAGGTACCGGAAGCAATTCCCAAAACACCTCTATCTGAGAGCCCCTCTACTAATCCGATAAAACCTTTTCACAGAAGCTTAGGGAGTCTTAGGTTGCTGGCAGCTTTCTAACAATGTGTTTCAGTCTTCAGCTTTGTGACAGAAGGATTACAGTCACGATAAATCCAAGCCAGGGCTTCAAATTCCCTCAAGTTGGTATGCACACATCCTCCTTCTCCATAAATCTAAACCCAGGACCACTTACTTGCAAGCTTCATTTCTTGACCTCCTCATTCTCACAAGCCACCCACTGCAAGATGTATGAGCACTATGTGGCCTGCTGGTGCCAAAGGACCACTTGCCCCAGACCTATTACACAATAGGAAAAGGCAATCCATTTGAGACAGGAGCAGGAGAAAGCTTTAAAAAGTAAACAACTCAAAAAAAACCAAATTCCACACAAAAAAACTCAACCAACCACAACAAAAACAAAAACCACATCAAACCTTGACTCTGTAGGAGTCATCTTCAAACTTCTGATAAAGGCATTGATCTCTTCTAAGTGTGTCAAGTCTGTTCAGCAAACATCAAGACTTCATCTGATTAATGTTTGGGTCATTGTGGTTTTATCTTCTCCCTTTATCCCACTCCTTCCACATATGGAAAGTAATTGCTGAGGGAGTGCAGACACTGTTGAACATTCACCAC
>WTSP01001099.1:0-67373 GCA_025331215.1 Actenoides lindsayi | reverse complement strand
GGGCAGGGGGGAGAACAACTGAGCTGAGAAGTTCCAGCACTGACCAGAATCAGTGCTCTTCTCACCCAAACCAGGACAGCAAGTCACGTGTGGGGAGCTCCACCAGAGAGCTGAGATTCCTGGTGGGGCAGCTGTCGGAGAGCTGCCTTTGTTTGGGGTTGCAAAGGTGGTTTAGGATCACTCATCGGGTTGTGGAAATGCTGGTCAGGAGGGAGCACAGTCCCCTGTGTGGCAAACAAGAAATACTGGTTTGGGAAATAACTTTCATCATCTCCAGTGCTGTTTGAACAGGGGAAATATTGAAATAGAAACTGCAGGTGCTTATTGCTTGGTATGTGCCTGTTCTTGATCATGACTTTACCTTTGCATGTGGATTCCGTAACAGTTGTGATGAAACTATCTGTGGAAAAATAGGTGTTTGGAGCTTTAAGGAAGCCAGCAGCTGAAGAGTTTAATGTATAGGACATAGAGCTACGGGTGTCATCTCTGAGTAGGCAAAGCACACTTGCTTTTGCTGATTCCTTTAACAGGTTATTCACATGCCTACTGCTATCCCACCTTGTCTCCCAAACATCCTGCCCCAAACCTGCCCCAAACATTCCCCTTTCCCAGCTCTCCTAAAATCCTCTCTACGTTTAGTTAAGACAAACAGTACCCATTGGCATTTGACATCTTCTGGTGCTAAGTACAAGCTGGACTGGAAGGGAAAATGTGCACCAAGAGATACCTTTTCTCACTCTCCTGAACCTCAGAGCTTAGGAAAAATGATTATTTATTTTTTTTTTTATTACTTCTATGGACACCTTGAGCGTGCTGAAAGAACTGAGTTGAACCTTACCAGCTCCTGTGCAGCAGTGAGTGTGTGCTGGAAGGGTGGTGGAAGAGAAGGCATCAGCCTGGAGAAAGGTGGTTGGTTTAATGTTCTGCAGCACTGTTTCTGACCGTGTGGAGACAACTGGGTGTTTGGGGCAAGGGAAGAAGTGGGAAGCGTTGTCGCGGTGTGAGCGCGTCCCGGTCGGAAGCTTCAGGTGCAGACACGTTTTGTGGGGTGTCTCCTGTTCTGTGGGCTGTGTTTGAGCTGGTGGCATGTGCTGGGGAGACAAACCCAAGAGAAGATTAGTAATTTCTGCTGCTTTAGTGGTAAAATGGTGAAGCTGATGCCAGTCTCCATCTGAGAAGGGAGAGGGTTGTTGGTCTGGACCATTTCAGTGAGCTCCTTTGTCTCTGGGAGGGCAAAACCTGCAGAGAGGGAAGGAGCCCTGGTCACCAAGTTGTGATCCTTTGGGATGCCACCAGCCTCATTCTGCCCGAGAGCAGAGCGAGGAGCCTGGCTCAGGGATGAACCTTGTCAGGCAACGAGAGAGCTTCGGCTTCCTTCTCCAACAGAAAGGTTCCTAAAGCCCAACAAGTGGCAAGAGGAAACTCATGTCCTGCTCAAAAACACAGCTCCAAAGCCTAATTCCAGTTTCCTTGCAGCTTTCCTTGCAGGTCAGGCTGGAGGGTAATTCCATATGTATTGATAATAATAATATTATTATATATTATATTAATGTAAGTATTAAGTACTTTGGGGTTCTGAATATCTCTCTGAAGAGGCCTTAGCTTCTCTGGCAAACTGGCAGTTCAGGGCTGGATTTTCTCCGTATTTTTTCACCTTTTTTTGGGGGTTGTTTTGTTTTTTCAGAATCTTCATTTTTCCCTCTCTCCCTCAAGGTGCTTTTTTCCACTTACCAGGTATTTAATGATGGTGACAGTCTCGGTTTTGGGGCTGTTCCAGCCCAGGAGCCTTTCAGAAGTGCTGTCAGGCTGCTCTGTTCCCTGGAACTCGGATGAAATCTTCTCATTTGATTCTTTTGGTCGCTATATTCTTACCCTTCTTATATTTTAACACCTTCTCTCTCTTTGCCGAGTTATTCATTCCACACTGAACAGTCTCTTTTGCAGGTGTCAGCTCTGAAATCATCGTGATTATGGAGAGGAGGGAGGGTGAATACAAAGCTGGAGGAGCAGTTTACCGGGCACTGAAATTAATGTGCACTGGTTTCAACAATATCTCATTTCCTCAGGCAGCCTAATAGCCCGGTCACTTCATTCTCCTGCCTTTCCACACAAGTGCCAGCATAATAGAAATGCTTTTCATTTCCAGGGCTGCCCTTCGGGTGCTTGAGACAAATGCTTTCAAAAGCCAAGCTGCTGCTTTCTGTGGTGGGTTTTTTTTAGGTTTGGGTTTTTTTTTTCCTGCCCAGCTGAAGAAGCTATAAATCTGTGCATCACCTGCCCTGGTAGGTTAGCACCTTGTGCCTGCAACCCTCAGAATGTCTTGGAAATCCTCAGGAGGTGTTTTCACTGGCGGGTGCTTTACCAGATCCCTAAGCCTTTATTTGCCTATTTATTTTCCCAAGAGGGCATCTCATTATTGACAGCCTGCATCAGGACAAGGCTGCAGTGAAATATCCCGGCTTCTGATGTGATGCAATATGACCTGGAAGGAGATGTTACCTTAGTCAGACTGAAAAAAACCCAACCAATTAGCACACAGTTTGCTGGGCAAGACGCGTGTCTACTGGTTATCCCTTCCCAGTACCTGCTTCCCCACAGTGCAGGGAGTGCCTGGCAGGGAGAACTGTGCTCCTGCTGCTTTAACAGACTTCAAGGTGTGTTGTGCAGGGCCATGTTTTGTGGTGACAAGGATGGTCTGAAGGAATGAAGGAGTTCTGTAGGAAGAGACCCTGACAGAGGTTGCCCAGGGCAGCTGTGGATGCTCCATCCCTGGAGGTGTTCAAGGTCAGGTTGGATGGGGCTCTGAGCAACCTGCTCTACTGGGAGGTGTCCCTGCCCGTGGCAGTGGGGATGGAGTGAGATGATCTTTGTGGTCCCTTCCATCCCAAACCATTGTATGATTCTACACAAGGAGGCAGACTGGACTCTTGAGTTCTATTCCAGGCTTCAGCACTGACTCTTCTTGCATGTTGTTGACACCATTTTTTAAGCAAGGCTAAGAAAAAGAGCTATTTTCACAGGAACGTTGTGAGTTAATTGTGAAGAGCTGTGTGGCTCAAGGGTAAAGTTTACCTCGGGGCAAAATTTTCTTTCATTCCTGTTGGTGTTTTGCAACAGGATGGAAAGGTGGATTTCATGGCTGTGGTCATTCTCAGCAGGATTGTCCTTGCTTCTTAACTTTCCTTCCCAAGCCCTTGACTCATAAGAATTCTGCCCATGGCACTGGGGAGCTGTGGATGTTGACCCAGGTGTCAGGACAATGTTGTGATTCTCTTTGCTTGGACTTCCTGGCTTTAACTTCTTTTGACACAGCGGTGCAGGGTCCATCTCGATCCCTCGTTGCCAGGCGCACAGCCAGACAAAGACACATGTTTGCCCCTGCTGGCATAGAGCCCCAAACTTGCCATGGAATTGTCAGGGTTGGAAGGGACCTTAAAGATCATCCAGTTCCAACCCCCCTGCCTTGGGCAGGGACATCTCCCACTAGAGCAGGTTGCTCAGCAAATATGTGCTGGTTTCCTTCATTTCTTATGGGCATCACAAGTTGCACACAAGTCTGCCTCACCTGCATACTTTAAGAGCAGCAGTACCTGAGAAGCCTCAGTAAGAGGGCATTCTGGTGGCAAAAGATGCTGCTGCATGTTCTGTCTTACAGCCCAATTTCTGATTGATGGCAGTGTAAATCTGCTCTGGATATAACAAGGAAGAGTAACTCAGGATTTACAGAGATTAGAATTTGTCTAACAATTTCCTCCTGGGGTCAATATGTCAAATAAATGTCATTCAATATTTCTATAGCACCAGCATCTGAGGGCTAATGCAGTGCCCTTGTGCCAATCAGCAGGTGCACTTCCAGAAAATGATATTTCTTCCCCAACACATGTACTGTCATCAGCTGCATCACCACAGATTTATCCTAAGCAGAAACTACTGCCTCACATCAGCCTCCCAGCCACTACACCGCTACCCTAAGGAAGATTTACACCTATGGCTGCCACAGCAGAGCTTTCAAGCAAGCTACAAATTTTCATCCTTGGCTATAGGCTAATTTGCAAAGAGTCCTCAGGACTGAGAATCCTCCAGATTCCTCCAGTTTTTCACTCTGGCTCCTGTAGCCACCCAGGGCAAGTGCCACCTCCAGCAGCACTGCTGGCAAGCTGAGTACCCGTCTGAAGTTATGCACCTAGGGAAGCACCACAGGTCAGCAACAGTCTGCCTTTCCTTATGCCTTCACAGCATAAGCTCTCCAGAAGGAACCTCTTTAGAGGTCAAAGGAACCACAGGGGAGGGTTGGGGGCCTGAGCAGCCAACAGGACCTCACTGGGGTCTGGGCCAGCTATTGCTTGGGCACCGGAGAGGAGCTGAGCCCCAAAGGGAGAAGTGCTGCCTTTTAGGCTGCTGGCAACCGGGGTGGCTGAGGGCACAAAAGCTCTGCCTGTCTGTCCAGCTTTGCCCATTGCAAAGGGCACAATGGCCCCTTTCAGCCCCAGCTCCAGGAAGGAAAGGTCAGGGACCTGCTTCTGCATATGAGCCCTGTCCTCTCCAGCAGCACAAGAGAAGGCCAAGCATCTCCCCGAGGGGCTCCAGGGAGCAGAGGGAGAGTAAGGTCACGATAGCCCCAGCTGAGCCGCAGCATCTCCAAGCCCGTGCTCCCCACGCACCCTTTCTCTGGACCGTTTCCCTGCAAGTCATGCGCTTGGCTCCACGGCCTCAGACAGGGGAGAGAGGGGCCAGGAGGAGGGAGCCAGCACGGCCTGTTTTCCCTCTGAGCAGCCAAGGAATTTCTTTTGTGCAGAGCAGGGGTTGGCGCATTCCAGCGTAGAGCAGCTTCCCATTTGCTGCGCCTCACCAAGCCAGTCGATGGGGCATGGCCAGTTCCTGGGAGAGGAACAGCGCGGTACGGCAGTCGCAAGGGTTTAAGGGGCTGCGCTCTGCTCAGAGGAGTCTGGCAGAAAATGGTGCATGTGCAGAGCAACACTGGGCATGTTTACGGTGACAGACACATCCAGCCCTGGACACCACACAAGCCTTATCTGAACTTCCCAGCAGATCCTGGAGCTGGGCCAACTGGAGCTTCTGGAGTCCACAGAACAGCTTATTTAAAAAAAAACCAAACCCACAACAAAAACCCAAAACCACCACAACAACAAAACCAACCAACCAACCAAAACCAAACAAAAACACCAACCCAAACCAACCAACCAAACAAAGCATACAAAAATCCTGGAGCTGGGCAAACTGGGGCTTCTGGAGTCCACAGAACAGCTTATTTAAAAAAAAAAACCCAAACCCACAACAAAAACCCACAAACACAACAACAACAACAACAAACAAACAAAAAACAAACAAGAAAACCAAACCAACCAGCCAACCAAAGCACACAAAAAGCCATATTCCTGACATTTTTCTTGTGGATCAACTTGGAAAACTCCACTACATTTGGCATTTCTGGTAGCTCTGCTACAGCATAACGCATTTTGGTGCTCACACTCAAGTCGGCCAATGCCTGTCTTAGTTGAGCACTACTTGTAAGAGAATGCAATCTGAGGACAGGAATGGATGCACGAGCATGGTCCGTGTTTCTGAGAGGCTGAAAAAAAGCAGACCCATGTAGCTGAAAGGTGGCAAGAGAAGGGACCTTTGCAAGCCAAAACCTCTCTGGAGCTAAAAGCATCTGGCGTACAGGGGGCAGCAAGATGGGAGCCTCTGTGCTGGGTGCCATACCCATGGCTTTTCTGCAAATTCTCTTCCCTCAGATAAACCCTGAGCCAGCTCTGTGACTTCAAGCTAACTTCAGAGACACAGTGGCCCACTGGGAAAAGGCAGGAAGTGAAAAGCAATAAAATAGAAATGCCCCATCATTCTCTCAAAGCTGTCACGGCAGTCCAGTGGGTCCAGACCACGGACACCAGGCAATCTCAGTGTGTGCCAGCTATATGCAGGCACAGCAAGCATGCAGCCAGGCACAGCACCATGCCATGTCCATGTGGGGATGGAGGAATTCACAAACCCACACACCAGGGTGGGAGGCGGAAGTAATTCATATCAGTTCTAGGTGAAGTAAACACATCTAGAGAAAGCTGGCTCTGGCAAGGGGAACTAATATCCTGTTAAACCAGTTGAAAAGGTCACCAGTAATCAAGTGACACTCCCTTGTGCCAGCATTGACAGGACACCAAGATGGATGCCTTAGAGCAGGGAGCTGGGAAGTCTGTGTCTGTGAGTGTGCCAGCGTGCAAACTGCAGCCAGCTCAGAATACACATGGATGCACTCTCTTCACACTTTTGCACTATATGAACAGCCCTGGGCTTTGGGAAAGCTGCTTTGCTGCCTTCACACAGTCACAGGAAGGCTGGGAGAGCACACAAAAGCAGCCACGGGTGTTGGGCTCATGTCAGGTTTGCCAAGGCAACCACAGCCCTGCTGGGGACCACTGCCTCCAGTGTGGGGACTGTTTTGAGAGTGGGTTGTATAAATGATCTTCAAGAAAGGAGATGCACGTGGGTCCCTTCATCATGGTGGCCCACTGGTCCAGGGAGCCCACCCTTGCCATGTGCCTCTGCTGATGGTGCACAGATGTCCCAGTGCAAGCTCTGCACAAGGACAGGTTTGGGCTGAAAACCTCTAAGTGATGCTCCAACAACAAGAACAAGGAGAGCAGAGGAGAGAATAAAATAGCTCGAGACACACTACTCATCCCATGACTGTATTTCATTTTCAATGGATAACCTGAAGCACAGAGGAGCTGCTGCCAACTTGGGCCTCTGCAGGCACAGAAATGGGTCTCTGGCTGAAGAGGTGAGAAGAAAAGAAAGAGCTGCCAAGAGAGAAGAGTGATGGTGAGGGGACGCACCAGGTCTGAGACAGCCTTAGGTCAAAACACACAAAGAATGAGGTACAGACCACGTGTGGAGCTCTGTCCCCTGGGGCCTGGGTCCTCCTCTAGGGTTCAGAGCTTCTGGGTTGCTTTCCCTTCCTTCCCACCAGGGAAACTTGGCTTCTCTCCCAGGAGACCCAGGAACAGAAGCCGCCAGGGCTGCATGTGCTTCCTAGAGGTCCACAGCATGTGGGACTTAGGAGAGGAGCTGAGCAGGAGCTTCTGTCCCTGTTGGCACACTGCCTCTTCTGCAAATGGTTCTCTAGGATTACCTCCAAAATCAGTGCACTAAGTGAACCTGCACAGACAGGACCTGGTCTGGTCTGCTCTATCAGGGAATGGAGCCAAGCAGAGTCCAAACTCATCAAATTATTTTTTTTTTTGATAAAAAATACTTTGCCGAGAAAGTACGTTTTCAAATGATCTTGTTCAGCGAGATAGCCATGCATCTTGCACGCATAAACTCTGTAGTCCAGCAGGATCCCAGCTGTGTTTGTCTATATTCACATGAAAAACTTTACACCATGCTCAAAATGGCATTTTCTGGTGCCCAGCCCCAAGATGAGCCCTGCTGTCAAGTCTGTTTCTTGCATAAAATAGAGCTGCTAGCACAGTGTGTTACTCGCAAGTGCACATGGGTCTAAGTGCAAGAAAAGGCCAGGATGCCCCAAAAGGATCTAGGTATGCATGGCTTCTCTCTCAAAGATAGAAAAAATTAGTTTCCCTTTGGGGCAGCAGCAGCACAGGAAAGTAGAGGGTTGTGATGAGGCTGAGAGGTGCAGGGAGGAGCGATGCCCTGTGGCAGGGTGTCCTTGGTGTGGCAGCAGAGCTGGAAACCTGGTGGTGGCTGTGGACACACCGTGCCTGCACCGCGCAGGGGGTGCTCACAGCATCGCAGCATCCTTTAGCAGGTGCTAGATACCTCTGTCGTGGCCTGATGAAGAAGGCTTTACCCCTTGTCCACAGTCACCTGACTGAGGAATTCTGTTCATGTTGCAAACATCCAGCAACTGCAGCCCCGACTCCTGGTCTCCTATCCAAGCCCTGCAGGGGAAAGACCACCTAGCTCCCTGGTGTTACAGGCATCCATGTGTTAGCACTGGATACACCCAGCTTGGGCAGTGCCGGGCTCCTGTTCAGGATCAGGCCCCCAGGAGAGCCCACAAAGCCCCAGGGACCACAAAGCAGGGGCTTACCCAGCAGAGCCTGGAAGAGTTCACTTTGGAAGATGTGCGAGATTTTTCCAATGGAGGCTTTTAGCTCCTGCTCCTCTGGAGACTGCAGGGTGCTTTGGTATCTGGTCAGAATTCCAACTGCCCGTTCAGTGTCTGCAGAGATAATACAGCGGTAACAAGGCATTAACACTGAAGGATGGACAGACAATCAGGGAAAGCTTGAGTGCAGCCTTGGAGCAGTGCAAAGAGCTCACCTGGATAATTCCTCAAGTTGCCTTCCAACTCTGGATTTTTAAGAGTCAGACAGCCACGAAAGCAGCCTCCTTACACATACCTGGAAGAGCTAACCCTGCTGCAAGGTGCAGAGAAGCCACAGCAGAGAGTCAGGCAGGGGCTGGAAGGGAGGTGGTTCTGTCTGCTAGCTCTCCTCAACACTAGAAAATAGGGCCTAAACCCAGGTTGACTCACCTCTGAACCCCATGGCACTGGACAGTCTGAGCACTTCTGCCACCTCCCAGGCAGAGAAGCCATCCATTCAGGAGCTGGACATGTCCCAGTTGCAAAGGGCCATGAGTACTACCACAAGAGTCTCCCATATAGGGCCAGATAGCTGCAGCAAAGTTAAGCACAGCCCCACTCATGTAGTGCAAAATACTGCAAACATGAGTGGTAAAACTTGAGTTCCTACAGAGTGAAGTGTAAGGATTACTCCATGGAGCAAACAGCCTTGGGTCAGCAGGAGACACAGTAGGAAAGGAACATGATGCCTTGGGGTCAGGAAGGAGGGATGCTGGATGGGAGGGGAGCTGGAGGCTGCCATGAAGCAATGTTTTGGTTAAAGACTTGGCTCACCATAGCTGTGAGATAATCTTGGACCTAAACCAGTGGAGCTGTGATCTCTCTGTACCAGGACACCTCCATGCTTCTCTGGGGAGGTGCCAGGAACTGCCAGTCCAGCTCCAAATGTGATCCACCTCTCAGGCGGGCTAGGAGCTCCAGTTGACCTTGAATCTGTCCCAACCCTACCAGTGAATATTTCCCTTTGTCACCCAGGCAGCCTGCAGACAAAGAGTGTCTGTGTGAGGTGGTGTGAGAGCTGTCCCGCCACTCTTGGGGACTCATTTTTTATTCCAGGAACTCATGCAGAAAGGATGACCCTGCTCATCTCAGTGCTCTCAGCAGGAAATTCAGGTCATGGAACAAGAGGGCCTGTGTCTGCTAGGGTGTATGTCACCTGCTGTCCCAGCACGCTCAGCGGGTCCCCTCCAGGCTTCTCCTCGGCCAAAAGGGGAAGAGTCCTGCCTGTATTACCAGCCCACACTGACTCATCCAGGGAACAGAACAGAGAAAGGATCCTGGGGAAGCATGAATAGCTGCTGCTCAGAGCTGGACTCCACGCTGGCTCCAGGAAAAGCAGGGCTTTCCCCAAGCTCCAGATTTATTGGGCTTTATGGGCATTCCAGCAGTGTTTTATCACTAAGGGCTTTCTTTTCTGCAAGATCGGACAGTGGCTTCAGAGACTGCCCAGCATCTGATGAGGGGGGGGTTGAGTCACCTTCACCTGGTCCTTCCTGACCTTATCAGCAGGAGCTGAAGAAGCAGGTGGGAAATGGGCCACCACACTGGAAACAAAGGCTGTGAACCTGGTGTGAACATCCAACCCCAATCCAGGCTGCACAGAAAGAGCAGCATGAATCCTGCACTGACCCCTGTTCTTCTAGCCACCAGCACCAGCTGACAGCCAGCTGGAGCAGGGGAGCGCTGGTCCTGGACCACCAGGTGCACCAGGGAAGTGCTGTGTCCCTAGCACAGGGAAGAGCCTGGAGCACCCTTCCTGTAGCAATCAAGAAAAAGCACGTGGTATCCAAGGCCCATACTTGCCCCAAGGTGCAAGTCCCACTTACAGGAGATCCTTCCCTGCAGGGCCCACACCCCCACACCTGCCCTCCCCACCACACCCACGGGTGCTGCAAGCACAGCGTTCCATGGCCACCCGCTCCGAACCGCACTGGTACTAGGATGTGTCCCACATCCCGAGAAGGGCGTGAAGCAGGGGCACCCCGGTTCTCAGAGCTTCACCCCGGAGGTGCACCGGCCCGTGTGGGGGAAGGAGGAAGGGGGGGAGGGAGGGAGCTGCCCGGCAGGAGCGCAGGGCACTGGGTGCAATCCCGGTGCCGGTCCTGGCATGGCAGACACTTGTTGAGCGTGGCGGGCCGCGATGCCCAGCGCTGCGGGCAGGGCAGGGCAGAGCAGGGCAGGGCGCTCCTTACCTTCCCGTCGGATCATTGCTACGCCGTGGCCGGCGGCCGCTCCGGTCGGTGCCAGCCCGCGAGCGGCCGAGCCACCGCTGCCCCCGCCCCGCGAGAACCGGCCGAGGAGCCGCCCCGCGCCCGCCTCCCGCCGGCACCGCCTCGGCCCCGGGAGCGCACCCGCTGCGCTCTACTCCAGGGCGCGGCTGCTCCGAGCCCGCCGGGCTACCGAATGGGCTCGGCGTGCACACCCCGCCCAGGGAACCCCGGCGGGCACGCCCGGCTCGGCCTCCCCTCCCCGCTGCGGAGGGCCCGGCCCAGAGGAGCCGATCGGCCTCCGGCATCGCTTCTCCGCGCTGTCACTAGATGGCACGGACGCGCCGCGGATCGCCGCCTGCCCGGGGCCGGTACCGCTTGGGCTACACCTACCCCGGGGCCGGCAGCGCGCCAGGCAGCCGTGACCTGCGGCTAAAGGCAGGGGGTGCAGGGGAGCGGGAAAGGAGGAGGAGCAGCTATGTCCGACGTACCCTTTCGGCGTCCGTCTACCGCTCCGCTGATTTATTGACATAAACAGGCACGAACAAGTAAAACTAACCCGATCCTCCTTTCCAAGTTCAAGGCCCTGCTACCAAGTGACCGACGCTGAGTCCTACCGCTCCCCTCCCCTCGCACACCTCCGCAGCCTTGCAGCAGCAGAAGCACGACCACGGTCCTGCCAGCCCCAGACATCCTCCACCCACAGCCTCTACTCCCTTTCCACCCAGAGCAACAGGCACTAACAGCTGCATGGGGTGCCAGAACTCTGCCCCAAAAGCAAGAAACCAGCAGGAACGGGGCTCGGACTTGTGTCCAGCATGGGGGTGGGAATAGCTCAGCTCCCCCTCCATCTGGTGAAAAGCCCACCCCCAGCCTTCCTGTTTCTCAAGCCATCGGGCAGGGCGGCCCCCAAGGAAGCAGTACTTTAAACAAGGTTTCCCATCACTGGCTGCAGAGCTGTTGATGACAGGCAGAGACTGCCCTTCCCCTGCCTCAAACAGTGACTCAAATCCCCACTAGTGTCCACATCCCAGGAAAAGGTCTTAGCCCCAGCCCCTCTGGATAACTACTCAGCGCTCAGGCATGAACTAGCCACAGGAAAACCCTGCAAAGGCTCCGGTTCCTCACTGCCAGTGGGAACTGGTAATCCAGGTCTTTTCAGCTGCGAGCAGTTGTGCACCACACAAGGAGCCAGGAAGGCTAGAGGGCTCAGAAGTAAGTCTGAAAAGGAAAGAAGCTTCGAAGCTGGTCTGAGGAGTGCTCCCCAGTTGAGCTGTGCAGGGCTCTGTCTGCCCCTCCCCATGGCTGATGCAGGCTGGAGGGGGGTCACTCTTGCATCAAGCTGTTGATCTTTGTGAGCAGCACATCCGTCTCAGATTCTGGGGAGACAGAGAGAAAAAAAGAGTCATCACAGGCATCCACCATCCTGCAGTGACAGACAGAGCTGCTTGAAAAGCAGGTTTGAGGAGACTTGGGGAATATGAGGCTCCCCAGCACTGTCCCACTGTTTGCAAAGGGCAGGACAGGAACAACCTGGGCTGGGATTCCCCTCGCTCCCTCCACCATCCCAAACTGCTCCTTCAGTATTCAGCTGGAGAGAGCTGCCTGCCTGCCAGGGAGAGTCCCGCAGGCACATTCTGGCTCTGATGGAAAGGAGCTCACATCTGTGTGCACTTACCCACTGGCCATCTTCTCTGGGAGCATTTCCTAGAAGATGGAACAGGAACACTTCAGCATGTCAGTCTGGCCTGCCCTTCCCTCCCCCAAGCTCCCTGCTGGAGACTGTGAGGCTCCACAGGACACATTTCCATAGGGATCTGCTCTTGGTGCCTGCAGCACTGGTAGAGGAGCACCACCAAGGTCCCCCAGTCTCAGCCCACCAAGCCCTGGGGTTGCAGAGTGTGAACTAAGGCATCCAGCACCTTAAGGAAGGGTCGGGCCAGGTTTTTAGCTACAGTCTGGTGATAAAAAGCTGTCCCCACACACTGCTCTCTCACTTATCCAGACAGGAGAGGACCCCCAGGGATCTGAGTTCAGAGAGGTGTGGCAGCAGGTATGACTGGGTTTGGGTATGTACCAGCCACCCAGGGCACACTACAACCTCCCCCAGCAGACCTGCCCTGGGAGGGAGGAAGGAGTCAAACATACTTCAGCAAGAGGAAGGCCCAGAGGATGGCAAGGAAGGAAGTGCAGTCTACAACAATCCAGATCATGATGTATGTGCTGCTGGGCTGCAAGGCAACAAGACAAGCCATGAACAATAGCCAGGGGTAGCGTGCCCGTGGCATACGTATTCCCATGACAGCACAGCACTGAGCAAAAGCCATCCTCCAGGCAGCTGGCTGCCTAGGGCTGCTGCAGAAAGGGACCCACAAGTGCCTGGGGCACAGGGCTGTGGGGCAGGGTGAAGGATGCAGAGGTCACTTACAAGCAGCCAGATGGGGTGTTTCATCTCCTTCAGCACCTGACAGGCATTGGTGGTGACAGAGCTCACCCCAGAGCACCACATCACAGAGAAGAGCCAGGGCTGGTTCACCACATACAAGTTGACAGAGATGTTGTCCTGGCGGTACTGCCTGCATAGGGTCAGCTGTGATCAGAGCAGCAGGGATGCCGGCACACTCAGTGTACAGCTAGAGAAGACTGTATATCTGGGATGTGATCCAGCATTTGCAGCCCCATGGAGCAACTGTCTGGAGAACCAGACCCAGGGCAGATTTGCTGGAAAGGCAGAGGACTGCAGCCAAATCCATTCCCTGCACAAGCCCCACCTGATAAGGCATGCTTGTCCACAAGGCACACACTGCCTTTCCCAGCAGTGTGCCAGCACTCAGCCTCAATTGGCCCTCACCTTTGCTGGCTACTTGGACAGAGCTAGGACAACTCTCAGGCTCCTGGGCACAGGTCTCTCACCTGATCTCCTCAGAGCTCATGTCCTGGTAGGGCAGATTGACATGCCGCAGTGGCTCCTTCTCATTCTGGAGTCTTTTCCGGCCATAAACTTGCTTAACGCCTGGGGCTTGTTGTTTGACTTGTTCCCTGAATCCATCTGGCAGCCAGAGGACCTAGTCAAGAGCCAGAGAACACATGCAGAGGAAAAGTGCTCCAGAGACCTTGCTCTCTTCTGATATTCCCTTGCAGGTCCAGGAACACATGTTCTGCTCAGACATCTGCTTCCTGCCCATCTCTCCATGCTCAACTCCTCCATGGGGATCTCAGCTAGGACAGTCAGTTATGTCCAGCAGTGCATCCTTTTGACTCCAACTCTGCAGCAAGAATGCACCTTGGATATGCACTACAGTACAAGTCTTTGCTGTGTCTCCTCCTGCTCTACACTCTCAGAAAGCCAAGAAGAGAAAGCAACTTGGGTGCTAATTCATCCCTTCAGGGCAGCATGTGTCCTGTGCTGCAGAGGCTGGATGAAGTTCAAAGGCAACACAAGAGGTTTCAACAGGAGTCCAAGAGCTGCAGGAAGCGTGGTGAAGTGTGGGGAGGTGGAACCCTGAGCATTGTTTTCCTGTTCTTGCTAGGTACTGTTGGTCCCCTCCCTAGGCTGAGTCATTGTTTACACACCAGGGTGGTCAGTGCTGGGGAATCAGATTATTTGGACAGGCCTGAAGCTGTAGGCATTAACCCCTAATTATTGGCAACTTCTTCCAGATAGAGAATCCCATGCCCGGACAGGGATCCCATTTGGGGATGCGGTGTATGGGGTGACAGAGATGCTCAGTGGAGTTAGCAGGGCATCTCCTACCATGGCAGAGGTGTGACAGCAGGGCTCAGCAGTGGAGGGACAGTGATCAGCTCACCTGATCTAATTGGATGCCTGACTGTAAGATCACTTTCAGGGTGGCATTGACGAAGTTCTGGTAATCACTATGGTTTTCAGGCCGTAGGTCGAACATGATGGAGATATTGCTCTGCTTGGCTACTTGTAGTGCCTGCTCCAGGGAAGGGATCCTCTGTTTAGTCACCTGGTAGCGATCGCCAGCAGAAAGACTCTGCACAGTGGGAAATGGCCTCCGCTGCAAGGGTGAGAGAGAGTTAGTGATCAGAGGCAGACCTCCTGTAAGCTTCCACCTCCCAGACTGGTGCCAGTCTCTAGCTCACTGTTTCCTACACTGGCCTCTCCACATGCTTTGCAGTGCAGATATGCACAGGATCCTTCCCCTGCACATCCACGGGGCACCTCTACCTTTCTTCCCACTAACAGCACAGTGCAAGCAGCCCCTGTGGGTATTCAGAGCATCTCATCAGTTGGTTAGTCACCTTTTGGGAAAAGCCTTGGCACATCTGTCTCCAAGCCCAGGCAGGCTGTGCAACTCAGAGCCAATGCATGAGACATCTTCCCTCAAACCAGCCTCCTCCATGACTCAGCTAAGGAATCAGAACAAACCTCAGCTTGGGGTGTAACCACACCCAAGGGATTTGTGCAGGCATGGAAGTGCTTCTGCACCCTGTCCAGGACCAACACTTCAGAGGGAAATTTCCCCAGGGCAGAGTTCATGCTTCATCCACAAATATGTCCACCCATCCCTGACCAGCAAACCCAGAGGCATTCTGACCTCCAGGAACCAGCTGCCAGCATCCAACTGCTGGAGGTCCGTCCAGTTGAAGGTGGTGCTGTTCAGGGCAGTCCTCTCAGGGAACACAGCCTGCACGTTGGTGGTCCTGGTGAGTTCTTCATCATGCATGAGGAATGGGACCCCGTCAGCACTGGCAAAGGAGCAGAGAGGGAAGTTCTGTGTTGCAAGCTGTTTGTCTTCTATCCCTGCCCTGGCATTTTTTGTCCCCTCCCAGCCACCCTGCTACGATTACTCCCACCCTTATGCCTACTTGAGATCCTCTATGCAAAAAAGTTGAGTGTCCAGAAAATACAGAGCATCTAGAGCCACGAACCAAGTGGTTCCTTGCTCACTGCCACAGCTGTCCCCATAGCAGGACTACATGAGATGAACTAAAGCCAGGGTCTGTTTTCCAAGCTGTGTCCCTCCTCTGATGGTGCCTCCCTCCCAATGTCCTGGAAGGCAATCTTTGTGGGGAGGACAGAAACCCAGTACCTCTCCCAGATCACTGGGACACCAAGCTGCAGAGAGTGTCATACTGGGAAGGTTGGAAAGTCCCCTTTGAAGAGAGCTGCTTCCAAATGCAGGCTGTTTCAGCTCTCCAGGGGTATTCCAAAATGCCCGATGTGGTAGGGGACATCCCAGGATACACAGGCCCCTTCCTTCCTCCGAGTCCCTGCTGCTCCTTTACCTCACCATGACGTCTGTCTCAAAGACTTGCACATCGCAGTCCACCGCTTTGTGCAGTGACATGAGGGTGTTTTCGGGCGCCAGCTGGAAAAGGAATGGTGTTAGTGCAGAGGGCATGGGCAGGAGGCAGGCACATACCCTGTCCAGCTGCACCCAACAGGTTGGCTGGGCTCTAGGGCAACCAGAATGAGACTGAGGTGAACCTGATAGAGCAGGGGATGGAGAGGGCTGGATGCAGACAGCCAAAGCCTGCCCAGTTCCATCTTCCCAGACCACACTGGGCTGTAGCTGCTGCACTGACCCTCCTCACCCTGTGCTCATCCATCCTCCAACCCTGCGCTTCCCTGGCTGGTGTAGGGACCCGTCTCCACTGGGCTGGCCAGAGCTCATCCAGGTCTGCAGCAGCACAGGTCTTAAGCCAGCACATTCACACTTGGATTTTCTGGCAAAGCAGCCTGCCCCATCCACCCTGACCACTGTGCCAGGATGCTGCCAGTGCTGGTCACTCACCATGGGCGCTCCTCTGTGGCCAACTAGGGCTGGCTTAGGGGGCAGCTGGTTCTCCTCCATGATGCAAGGGGAGGTGATTCCCAGGGGAGCCAGATACAGTGCTATCATCACCATGCAGTACAAAAGCAGCAGAAACACCTTGAGACCTGTAGGCAGAGACAGAAGATAGAGAGGTGAGGTACAGAGGAAGTATTTGCAGGACATTAGAATAAGCCACGGCTGTTTCACTTGGCATTAACTTATGGTTGCCCTAGATCAGGCATTGCATCCCCAGCCTCAGGCACACTGCAGATTTATTCTTGGCCGACCACGTGTCCTTGCGCCTCAACTCAGCACTTCTGCAGGATGCAGTCTGCCATCCACAGCCCTCCTTCAGCTGCAAACTAGTGAAGGCTGAAGCTGCACCAAGAGCTGGGCATGAGAAGCAGCAACAAAGAGCAGGCATTACTACCAGACTGAGTCCTAGGGACCTGTTCCCACTGCACTGATGCTCTCTGCCACCAGGGCCCCTTGCTTGGGTGGAGGAAGTAGGGCAGGTGCATTGAGAAGTCTGTGAATGACAGGGCTCAGAGAGTTGTGGTGCAGAGTCTAGTTGGAGGCAGTGTTCACTAGGGGTCAGTACTGGGTCCAGTCTTATTCAACATATTCATCAGTACACCTGGATGAAGGGACAGAGCGTACCCTCAGCAAGTTTGCTGATGGTACAAAACTGGAAGGAGTGGATGACACACCAGAAGGCTGTGAATTCAGTGAATCCTGGAAAGGCTGGAGAGTTTGGCAGAGAGGAACCTCATGAAGTTCAACAAGGGTAAGTGTAGTGTCCTTGCACCTGGAGAGGAATAGATCCATGCACCTGTACAGATTAGGGGGTGACCTGCTGGAAAGCAGCTCCATGGAGAAGGACCTGGGAGTTCCGATGGACAAAAAGTTAACCATGAGCCAGCAGAGTGCTCTTGTAGCCAAGAAGGCAAATGGTATCCTGCGGTGCATTAAGAAGAGTATGTCCAGCAGGTCAAGGGAGGTTCTCCTCCCCCCTCTACTCTGCCCTAATGAGGCCACATTTGGAGTCCTGTATCCAGTTTTGGGCTCCCCAGTTAAAGTAAGACAGGGAACTAGTGGAGAGAGTCCTATGGAGGGCTGCAAAGATGATGAGGAGACTAGAATATCTCTCTTTTGATGAAAGGCTGAGAGACCTGGGTCTGTTTAGCCTGGAGAAGAGAGGACTGAAAGGTGATCTTATCAATGCTTATAAATATCTAAAGGGCAGGTGTCAAGGGGATGCGGTCAGACTCTTGTCAGTGGTGCCCAGTGATAGGACAAGGGGCAACGGACATAAAATGGAACACAGGAAGTTCCACTTAAACATAAGGAAAAGCTTCTTTACTGTGAGGGTGATGGAGCAGTGGAACAGGCTGCCCAGAGAGGTGGAGGATTCTCCTTCTCTGGAGACATTAAAAAACCACCTGGACATGTTCCTGTGCATCCTGCTCTTGGTGAAGCTGCTTTAGCAGGGGGGTTGAACTAGATGATCTCCACAGGTCCCTTTCAACCCCTACCTCTCTGTGATTCTGTGATTTCTGGGGGGGAGGAGGTGGAGGCCTTAGAGAGGGATTACCTGTGTTGCGGGCAGAGTAGAAGAAGCTGGCCAGGGGCCAGGCAAGGATTGTCATTCCTCCCACGATTCCAATGTGCAGGAAAGGACCTGTTGCCTGGGGAGGCAAAGGCAGGGTATCAGCTGCACTAGCCCAGCCCTCCTCTCCGAAATCCACATGCTCCAATGCCATGGATCTGCTACTGTGGCCAGCACTGCTGGAAGAGCCACAGTGTGAGGAAGGGAAGGACAGGCTCCTGGGGGGACTGAACAGACTCCCTGCTCTGGTCCAGCCAGCATTCGTCACACTGACTGCAGCTGCTCCGGGCTGGATTGCAAGAATAAGAGCACCTTGTCTGGCCAGGCAGCAGAAATCATAGGCAGGGACTTAACCCCCATGGCAAACAGCCATGCTGGGGGCTCCAGTGATCACCCTTGAGCTCATCCCCCCAGGCCAGGTACTGAGTACAGCTGGGGAGTCTCTAGTGTGGAGGTGACTCACCTGCAGGGAGATACGTGCACTTCTCCATTCCTCCGCCCACTTTATTCCCAGCCCTGTAAAGGCTGCGGCCACCACCAGGGCAGTTAAGATCAGCAGTGTCTGTGGGGCAGGGCACAGGGCAGTTAGATGAGTACTAACCTACTTCCCCCATTTGGGTTTGCAGCTAAGCTCTGTACCCCATACTTTAAGCAAGGGGAATATTTTCATCCCAGAGACATGTGGCTGAGCATCCCAGCCCAGCAGAGACACACAGCCACTCACTGGGGTCACAGCAGCTGGTCACAGCTTCCCAAGGTGCAAGGGCAGCCAGGACAGGCATCATCTCCCTGAACCCCAAATCTCTCACCTTGTGTAGCCAGTGTAGCTTCAAGGGCTGGCTGCAGAGCTGCAAGCACAAAGCAAGGACCTGTGAGAAGAACAAGGAGATGTCAGAGATGGGCTGTACCCTACACCTCAGCCCTCTAAGAGCTCAGGCTCAGGCCTCAGGCACAGGACCTCTGCCTCCCCAACACAGGCAAGGTCTCCGATCATGCTCAGGATGACACAGCTCCAGCCACATGCTGCAGGCTCCACCTGGCTCTGCACAGTGCATGGCAGCCAGACTGTGCTCAGCACAGCTCTGTACCCCCACTAGCCCAGGCAGGATCAGCAGGGCTCACCAGCAGCACAGCTGAGTAGGTGAACAGCACAGATGTAGCTATGAGCAGCACCAGGGACCAGTCTAGCCACAACTTCCTCTGCTTGAAGATGAACCTGCCAGCAAAGGGGTTGGTGAGAGAAGCAGGGTTGACATGGGGAGCAAGGCTGGACACGGGATCCTACTCACTCATTGAAGTTGTGGAAATCATTGAGGATGATGACGGCGAAGTAGAGCCACACCAGTGTGAAGAGAAAGACACAGAAGAGGAAAAGGAACCAGCTGCAGTCACACTGAAAACCAGAGATAACAGCTGTGCACACACCTGCAGGGCATCTAGCCCCTGGCCAGGTTGCTGAGACCCCTGGGGAGCACTCAGCCTGCAGCAGGGTGCACAGGGGGTCACAGAAGGCCCTGGCTTCATGGGTCCAGGCATTGAGCTGCCCACTGAGAGAGAACAGAACTCCCCAGAAGAGCTCTTTTGTCTGGACCTACGCTACAGGAAGACAGATGAGCATCTTCCACAACACACTAAAAATCTGCCTATGCCAGGCTGGGGACGACAGCCCCTGTGGCAGGACTGACTCCTTTTCCATGCAGCAGCCTCTGGGAGCAAGCTACAACTCTGAACATGGGAAGGGGCAGGGAGCCAGGTCCTTCTAGCTGGGTAATCTGAGAGGTGGGTGGAGAGGGGTGCTGTGTGTTAGAGATGCCATTGCCACGGTGAACCTCAAAACTGCCCAGCCAAAGCCAGGTCCAGCTTCAGGGTGTCCAGACCCCAGCCCCATGTACTCAGAGAGGTGAAGGGTGCCACAGGTGCCAAGTGGGACACTCAGCAGCCCGGGCCCAGCTCCCACATTCCAGGCAAGACAGGACAAGCAGTGACACAGTCACTCCCATGGGAGTGGGAGATCTCAGAGAATTCCAGGGTATCAATCTTTCCAGCTTACAAATTGCTGGGGACAACCCCTTCCAGCACCCCATTGTTGAAATTCAGCAGGCTGCCCTGGGACCCTTTGGCTCAATGTTCTGGAGCAAGCCTGGAGCTGGCAGGGAGCAGGGCATGCTCCCCAGCCCAGGAACCATGCCTCCCACGTGCCTTGCCAAGCACTAAGTACCCCAGGACCTGCCTTCCATGCTCAGCTCTTGGGGAGCTCAGCGCTCTGCTAAAGGCACGTGTGAGCCCCACTGCAGATGCATGCTTGGCCGGGCAGGGGACAGCCACAACTCAGCCTCGCTGCTGCCACTGTGCTGCTCTACCCTTCTTGTCACTCAGCTGGAACAGACAGCTCGCTCTCTCACCTTCTCACTGCTCCAGGCTAGGGCAGTCCCTGGACAGAGAGGGTGCCAGGTAGCACCCCAGCTCTCTTGGGGCCCAGCCCTGGAGAGCAGGACTAGTGCCAAGGGGTGAGCAACCTCTGAGCTCCCAAAACAGAGCTGGACTGAGCCTCTCAAACAGAGCCCTTCCCCTTCCAGGCACCACTCTGAGCCTCCCATGCAGAGGCTGGCCAGCCCCAGCTCAGCATCACCCATGGTATCACCTTGGTGGTTCTCAGGCCCTTCCTCTTCTCCTTCTTGGCAGTGATCCACTGGCAGCTGTAGAGGCAGAGCAGGCAGGTGGCACAGGGGAAGCAGCAGCCAGGGGGGTCTGCCATAGCACTAGGCTGTCCCAGGCCAAAGGTCAGGTGTCCTGCAGAGAATGCACACAGTGTGTTGGCACAGACCTCCCAATGCACGCTGCCCTCTACCCCATGGAAATGAGGCACTGCAGCATCCTGGGCCCACGTAACCTGGCAAGCAGCTGCCCCAGAGATCTGGGACACAGAGGGGCTGCTGGCCATGTCCCCAGGCAAGGCATGGCACTGAGGAAAGTGGGAGCACAGAACGCAGCCTGGAAACACTCTGCCTGGAAGCCAGGGGCACTGTGCTGGCTCCAGAGACCAGTAGCCTCACCAGCTAGCTTGACACAACCTTGCACCCAGGCTCCCCAGGAGCAGCTCAGCTGCAAAGACCATGCAGCCCCATGCTGCAGCCTGAGAAGTCCTCCTCCTGGGAAGTCCTCATCCTCTTTCCTAAGTCAGGTCCTCACTGAGGCAGCACCATCCTGGCAGCCCTCTAGCTCAGCTTGCACAACAAGGCGTCCCCCGGGGAGCTGGAGGATATGCAGCTGAGCAGGCACTGGATGGTTGGTTGTCCAAGCACTACTGGGGGAAAGGGGGGAAAGCTGCAGTGACGTGGGAAAACATTGCTACAATTTCAGACACCAAGGCTGGGTGCAGGACTATGACTGGGTTCCCCACACACTGGGAAAGGGAGAGGGCCAGGACATTCTGCTGTGGTCCCCAGATTCCTGGTGCTCAGCTGGAGGAAGGAGGGAGCCCCAAACAAGGTCTCCCTTTACCTGCCTTGAGAAACCCTGTGTTTATTACCACCTGCGGTGCTGCAGAGCTGCTCCCCCTTGTCATCCCAAGCTCTCCAACAGACCAGGCACCCCATGTAACACTCTTACCCCACAGATTAAGTCAGACTCTCATTTCACTATGACCACTGAGCCAGGTACAGGAGCCAGCTGACCACATCTTCCCAGCCACATTGTCTACAATGCAGGAAGCGAGGGTGTGCCTAGCAGTCTGTGTCCCGTCCCAACCTGGGCACTGGAGAAGGGGAACAGAGCTAGTCCAGACCCTTCCAGCCCCAGCCATCCACACTGGAGTGGCTCTGCCATGCCCTGCCTATGGCCAAGGTCAGTCTGGTCTTACTCCATGACACAGAAGCACCCCAGCATGGCACCTTGCTCCCAAAAACCACCAGTATGTTGGTCTCCAGGGCTGAGGTGCAGTCTCCCCCAGGATGCACACAGAACAGTGGCTGCTGGGGCATGCACAGCCAGGTAGCAACCCAAGAGAATGACCCCTAACCTGCACAGACAGCTTCTGCAGGCTGGGAGAGGTCTGGGGTCTGTCATCAGCAGGTTCAACCAGCCAAGGCACAGGGGATGCTGAGCAGCACAGCAGTGCCCACATCCACTGCCCTCTCAGTCTTCTAGGGTCCAGATCAGCATCTGCTTGGTGCTTGCACTGAAGGAGACATCCTTAACACAAGTGCAAGAAGCCATGGAACCATCTGGTTTCCCTCCCTGAGTTCAGGGACTGTGGTGGCAGGCTCATACCTCTGCTGTCACCCGAAGTACCACTTTGACCTGGGAACAGCATGCTCAGCCAGCATCCCCTGGGACTTGCCCTCTCTTCTCCTTGCTTCTTACACAAGCAGAACTCCGGTGCCAGCAGCTGCTCAGGGAAATCCTGCCACCCCTCCCCATGCAGGGTACAAAGTACAGTAGGAGTGGCTGTGGTCACCAGCTAAACTGCAGCACTCAGCTGCTCCAGAGGCTGTTGCTGCAAGTACTAGAGCTTGTCAGAGGAGTGGCACAGGACTGGCCACAAATCTACACCAGTGGGGCTATCTGGAGGGTTCACAGGGAAAGTGCCACCCTGTTTCCCAGCTGAGAGTGGGACTGCAGTGGTGGCACCAGTAGTTATTGTGCAACACCCCTCCACAGGGCACAGATCCCGAACAGGGCTGGGCTGGGCATGCAGCAGAACCTGCTCAGCTTCTGCTCTGGTTTCAAGGGGAGAGCTGCACAGGGTCCATCAGGGCCCTTCTTCAGCTCCCACCAAACAATCCGCGCTACAAACCTTCAGCCCTAGGTGGGGAGCACAGAGGGCTTTAAGGGGTGACAAACCCATTGCTACAGACACTGACATAGCAGCATTCACCTCAAGCCCCACAGGGACCTTTGTGCCCCAGGGGTGCTGGCACGGGACAACCAAGTGGCCATGAGCAGGTCAAGATCCCCTTGCCCTTGTAAAGCCGAGCCAGCCCAGCCTGTGTGCCACCGGGCAGGTCATCAGGAGCTGACACCCAGCCCTGCTTGTCCCCTGACCTCATGGGACGGAGGGCAGAGCTCCCGCATAAAGGCGGGCAACAGCGTGACCACAAAACAGCAAGAGCAGCACAGCCTGTCCCAGAACTCCCACTTCCAACCTCATGACCCACACCTCCTCTGTGCTGTCAGCCGTGGGCTCCCTGTTCCCACTCTCTGGAGCATGGGAACAGCAGAGGAAGCCCCTTTCCTTCCCCCTCCCTCAGCTCCATGCAGGGCCAAGATGATCACCCCCCTTGCTGCTCTGCCAGCTCTCCCGCGCCTCCCATGGCACCGTGGGACAGCGTCCCCATGGCATGGGCTGCCACCCCAGGGCAATGAGCCAAGCGGGCAAAATACCTGCTCCCTGCGGACGTTAGGCTGGCGCAGCTGGGACGCGGGCAGGCCGGGTGAGTGCTGGGTCTGGGCGTCCCTGCGCGGCACAGCCCGGCTCGGCTGCCTGCTCACACCCTCCTGGGTGTGTTCATGTCCTGGCAGCCCTGCCGATGCCGCCTGCAGGTCTGCACAGGCCGGCAGAGGTGGGCGGTTCGCAGCGAGCAGGGCCGAGGGTCAGGGCAGGCCCTGCCAGAGGCTTTGTGCCCTGCCAACCCCGGCGCAGCCTCCACTTCGCGGACGCTGGGAAAGCAGAGAAGGGGCCCAGGGGGGCGTCATGTGCTGCCGCACAGCGAAGTTTGCAGGCAGCCCACGCTCCAGACAGATTAAGGCTCTGGGGAGAGCTCTGGGAATGGGGAAGGCAGAGCTTCATGCATCGCCGGGCCTTTGAGTAAGGGGCTGTGGGAGCCCCTGTGTCAAAGGGAGAGTTTACTGTTCCTTGCAGAGGAAGCGTGGGACAGACGCTGCCACCACAGCTGGCCCAGCTAACACTTACTGGGGCATGCTTAGAAGGCAGAAGTACAGAGGTAAAAGTATTTTCTTGTCTTGACCCTAGAGAAATGCTTCAGAGCCAATGCATCTAAACTTTGCCAAAGCAGCAGATGAAAGGAGGCTCCAAGACGGGCCTGATGCCACCTGCAGATGGATGGGGCAATGCCCTCTGTGTCCCCAGCTCCCCCTCTGTGGCATGGCACAGCTCTGGTCCCCCACCCTCTGCTCCAGGCCTCAGCAGAGGTGCAGTCCCTGGAGAGCCAGTATGCAGGATGGGCTCTTGGACCTTTCACCTTTCTGTGTCAGTGACTTGCTCCATCATTGCCTGGGATCTCAGAGGACCTCTGTGATCTCCTGCCACTTGTAAAGGGAGCTAAGAGAGCTAATTTACGAGGAGGTGACAGCATCCTGCAGTGATACGGCAACTGCCAGGCTAGGCAGAAGCCTCAGCTCTCACCCCTGCAGCTGATCCTATTCTACACCATTATTAACAGCTTTGGCATGAATCACTGAACAGCTCCAGGAAACATGCAGATCAACTACTTCTGCGAGGCCTTATCAGGGGAGAGTCTGCAGCAATGCAGGAGGGGTTGTCTAATAATACCCATTAGTTTGTACTTGAAAGGGTAAGATGAAAGTATTGCAAGGGCTAGGAATGCCCCAGGATGAGCAAGCAGGCCTGAAACCCATATTTTTTTCATCTGTAAACTGCTAGCATGGAGGTTCCCCTCCTGAATCTGTGTGTTCTGCCAGCTCCAGCACAGACCAACTGTGCTGCCACAGGGCAGAGCAAACTCATGGGTGGGGGTCTTCCCAGCGGGACTGTGCCCTGGGAGAGTCCCTGGGATGCAGAAAGCCTGTTTTACCAGATTAAAGATATTGCTGGGGTTAGGGTTGCAGACTATGAGGTGAAGAAGAGAGCACCGGGGAGAGGTGAAGGACCACTTAAGCAACAGCGTAGGTAGTGGGGAGGGGAAAACTGAGAATGAATAAAGAGACCGAGGCGATACTGGAGGAGAGGAGGTTGGAGACCCAAAAGCTGTGTATTTAAGGCGTGCGAGGCAAAGCCGGCAGAAGCACCATCCCTCAATCATGGGCAGACGATGCAGCAGGTCTAGCGGCTTCCCCAGGGACCCGCACCATCGGTGCCTGCAGTGTCCGTCTCTGCCCACCGGAGGGCGCAGCCACGCTGCCGCCGTTGCCCGCACTCTATGGTCCCGCAGCCTCTCGCGCCGCGTTGGCGGAGCCGCTGCCAGCTGACGGCGGTGCAGCGCTGCCGGGCGGCACCCGGATACAATCAGCTACAGAGAAGGGGACAGGCGGCGGGAGCGCTATTCCCCTGCGAGCGCCTTTTTGCGGCCTCATGGGAAGCGCAGACATTTTTCATCCCCGCCCTATGAAGGCAGGAGGCACCCCTATTAAGCGAGGGCAGCGGCGTCGTATTGGTGCCTGTGGCGGAAGCCATTTCGAGTGCTGGCACGGGCGGCGGGTTCCTGCCCCGGCCGGGCTCTGCGCGGTCAGTGCCGGCGCATCGCCGTCAGCGGGCGAACTCGACCCGCGCTGCCGGCTCCTTGGCGCGGCAGCAGGGCCGGCGCTGCGGTGCGTTCCGCTCCGGAAAACCGCTGCCGGGCCGGGCGCCGCGGGAGGGGTCTCGGGGCAGCTCGCCGCGGGTGCTACGCTCCTGCCGGCAGCTCGCCTGGGCAGCTTCTGTGGCTCCCTCTTCCAGTGGTGGGCCTCGGCCGGACACTGTCACAGCGGCAGGCACCCAGAGAACAGCCCTCACCAGGGGCTGCCTGCCACTTCAGATGGCTCTGGTTTGGATCGTTTTGGCGTTGTAAAAGGCCAGTTGGAGAGGAGGACACGCAGTTATCTCTAGTTTGCTTCTGTCTGCATTTTAGGTCTTCTTGTAGCTGATGTTTACACATGGGAGCCAGCAGCTCACCAAGCTGAACTACTGTTTTGTGATAAGGGGTGCCTGCCTCATGCCACCTCTGTTGAGTCTCACCCAAGAAGCAGGTCTTGGCTGCGTGAGCCTTCTACAGCACAGGGCCAGAGGTTGCTGCTTCACCAAAAGGAAGGACCCAAACTTAAGGACACTTCATAGCTGAGTCCATCAGGCTGCCATGAATACAGCCATCCTAGGCATACTCTTCTCTGCTAGCTCAGGTGCCTGTCTGATGTCCAGGAGCCAAAACAGTAGAACAGGTAAAGCTAACAACCGGAATGCATAGCTCCACAGCTGTCCCACCGTCAAGTCAGAAGTGCCAGAATTAGTTGGAAATAAGCAACAGAAAATAACAACACTGTTAACACAGTTGCATCAGCTCATGCACAACATCATGTTGCATTGCTGTATGTAGGGTTTGTGCCCTGCCCTCACTTGTGAACAGTTTCATTTGTAAGTGACCTTTTAAATTCTAGTAAAACTATAAAATGAAATGCACAGAGGAGTGGTCTAAGTGAGCAGGGAAGCTTATGTTGGTATATTACAGAGCAGCTGAAATTTACTCTAGACTTTTGAGAAGCAGAGAAGGTATTATCGACATATGGAAGTGACTTAATGGCTTTATGTTAGGTTCTTGTCAATTAAACTGATCCCAAACTAGTCTTTTCAGAAAAAGATGTAAGCCGTTGTTTCAGTTACTTATGTTTTCACTATACTGCATGTAATCTATGAGAAATACAGCTTTTAAGGTTGCCTGGTGTAGGGAATGTTTGCCCTTCATGTAATCTCCCATAGGACTCAAGACCTGGGATAAAAAGGTAAGGCAACACAAGTTTCTGTAACAATTATTTCACATTCTCTCAGCTTGTAATGGACAACAGAAATTTAGTGTATCACCATTCCTCTGCTGTCAACACTTCAAAAGCCAGTGGCACAGGCTGTGCTTCCACCACAGCCAGTAGCTGACCTACATAAGCTGACAGGCCAAGGTAATGATCATTAACCTAAAAATTCCTATTTTCTGGTAATCTCTGCAGTAATATCAAACTTGCTACATTTTGGAGCTATTTTGCATAGTTAATTTAAGAAATTAAGTCATTAGAAAGGCCCACTCTGAAAGTAAAATGCCTCTTTAAGGGAGTGTATATGGATTGTGGTACTAGTCTCAGTGGTTAGGTTTACTTTTTGCTGTAAGCTTGTAAGGAATTAAAGTCTGTGGTGAACAAACTTTAGATCAGAGATTTTTTTTTTTCCCCATAAGTAGGCTAGTTAAGGAGAACAGGAATGCAGATTGAGAGTATTGTTCAGCATGAGAAAAACCTCTGTTGAGAACTGTATTTATTGCAGCTGTTACCACTGAGTTTATATGATACAAGGCAAATCACTTGGCCTAAACTTTTCATGGGTGGTCCTTACAGTTTTCATTTCCTGCATACTTGAAAACAACATGGGGCTGATTTTCAGGAATGTTAATCATTCATTGTTGTAATTGAGATGAATGATAGGAGCTCTGAGGATCAAATGCTAATGAGTTAAGCTAGTAAGTTCAAGCTGCACAGTAACAGCACATCTCATATTGGGCACTATACCAGTGCAGTGTTTAGCTCCACTGTTTTCATAGAAAGGTAACACCCCTCAGAGGTTTTAGGCATAGTGTCATGGGATATCAAAAGTTGATAATAAGGCAAAGATGGCTTTTCTGGGGCTCCCTGTCAGAAAACAAATAAATAAGGAATTTAAACAGGCAAGTCTGCTTGCATTTAAAAAAAAAAAAAGTATGTACCAGAATCTGATTATTTGTCAGAGATCTGTCCTGTGAGATTTACATGCTATACTTCATTGATATTTTCATGGACTGAAATTATTATTTTTGTTCAGATGTAGCTCTTTCTTTTTCAAACTTGAACTAGTTTAAATTTTGCAGATGTTTATCATTTGCTATTTCCTAATTGCCTTATACTTTAATGTAACACTTAAGATTTGGCTTCAGTTTGTTATTGGGGGGCTTCAGTTAAGATGCAAGAGGAAGGATGCTTGCAGGATACACTCACATAAAATTTTGAATGTTAACCTATGCATTTTGGGGGTTTGTATCAGCTACAAAGGAGGCTGACAAATTTAATTATAGCAGAATTGGTTTTATAGTTAGCTCATTTCCTTTATAGGGATAATAGGCCTCTAATTAGCAGTGTTCTACCAGGGTCAGTACTGGGTCCAGTCTTATTCAACATATTCATCAGTACACCTGGATGAAGGAACAGAGCGTACCCTCAGCAAGTTTGCTGACGGTACAAAACTGGAAGGAGTGGATGACACACCAGAAGGCTGTGAATTCAGTGAATCCTGGAAAGGCTGGAGAGTTGGGCAGCGAGGAACCTCATGAAGTTCAACAAGGGTAAGTGTAGTGTCCTGCACCTGTAGAGGAATAGCCCCATGCACCTGTACAGATTAGGGGGTGTCCTGCTGGAAAGCAGCTCCATGGAGAAGGACCTGGGAGTTCTGATGGACAAAAGGTTAACCATGAGCCAGCAGAGTGCTCTTGTAGCCAAGAAGGCAAATGGTGTCCTGAATCTGTTCCTGTGTGGCCTGCCCTGGGTGATCCTGGTCTGGCAGGGGGGTTGGACTGAATGATCTCCAGAGGTTCCTTCCAACATCTACCATTCTGTGACAATTAGCTCTACTGGAAATTCACTGGTGGATATAACTTACTGAATGGAGCAACACATACTTACTCTGCAGATCTGGTTCCACTTGCTCTGCATTGAAAAACATATTTGAGCACTATCAGTGGGTTATATTACTTATTATTTTCTGAGCAATATTTATGTGTTTTTTTCCAGAAAAAAGACAAAAAACTTCCTTTGTCACTAGGCATAAGAAGTCTTATCTGTCTCTACCTCCATTGTTCTACTACAGAAACATTTGTACTTAGACTTGTTTGTTGTTTACTAACTTTTAAAACATACTATTATTTTTTGCACTGGGATAAGCCTTTGCTAGGGAGTGTTTGCTCCTGATACATTTCTAATTTCTGTTCAGAGTTAGTTACTGTAGAATAGCATCCCCCCCCCCACACTTGTCAGGATATAAAAGCAGCTACAAAATCTACTTGCTGCTTAAGCTGCCTTTTTCTCCTTGTTTCAGAAGCCTTCCATGAAGTCATGACTGCTCACAGATATTACTGTTAAGCCACTTAACTTTTGTTACAGCATTACTGAGGAGCTAACAGCAGTCTAGGCAGGATACAACTTTGAATTAGTGTTCACATCAAAACCCACATTAAGTACTTGACGAAGAAAAGCTCACCTCTCAAACTGTAAGAAGCACCTCTTTGGATACAGCCTAAGTATTCAAGTATCAACACCAATAGTGCTTCAAGTCAGTCCTTGCTTAAGGAATATTACTTCTGATCCCCTACTAGCCTTATTGCTTATAGGAGTCTATCCTTTTTACCAGTAGAACTACAGAGAGACAACAAAGCCCTCTCACGTTTGCTTTACTATCACTTTGTTATTCTCAGATAGGTTATTTGAGATTAAATAACAATTTTGAGAGTAATGATATGCTGCAGCCAGCAATATTCTCGTTGGATTTACAGTTCAACTACATTTTTTTCTTCTAATACTTACAAGCTTTTGCTATGAAATACCCTCATGGAGCTATTAGAGCCTTTCCTGTTGCTTTGATAGAGATAATTCCTTTCTATTAGTCACTTCTATGAAAGCAATCTTCCCACACATGCAGCTTATCTGCATTCTACACTTCACCACTATTATAAGCTGTTTACATAATAAAAAAAATACAAAACCCTATGATGAGGCCTAAAACTGGCACACTTACCAGACAGAAGTAAGTTCTCATTTCAAACTCTGCAGTGTCTGGAAACAGCAGTTGTTTGCCATTGCCAAATTTATAGGATCAGCCTCCAGAGCACTGTGCTGAGGGTACGTTTATATCAAGGGCCCTTTCTAGGAAATGGTAAGTGTCGTGGGTTTTTTTGTGTGTGTTTTGCCTTCTTGGTTGGCTGGGGGTAGTGCTGTGTTGTAATGAAGCCAGTATGTAGCATTATTAACAGGGGAGTAATGAAATTAATAAAAATCTCATTTTGGATATAGAATAGTTTAACTTTTTTTGTTATAACTTCTTGCTTGTGTTTATTCAAGGTTTATTTTCTTATACCTATTTAAAGCCTTTTCAGTCGTAAATATCCTTAGGTGAAGGCTCTCCTAAATTGTTTAATATAGCTAAAGCATTATAGTAATTAAAGAAAAAAAAAGCTTTAGTGCTGTCTACCATCTTACTTGATTGTTATAGATACCTCCTGTAAGTGTTTGTAAGGGCTTTGGTTTCAGAGCTTCTATGTAAATTTACTTCTCAGCCTTTAATTAGTGCAAAGGGTCGTGGAGGGATTTCTAGCTAGTGGTCTGTATTTGTGCTTCTTCCCCTATATTTTCTAAGAGCTACTATATGATTAATATTTCTGGGGCTTGGTGTCTAGCTGCCTGTGTTTTTTCCAGTTAAGTCTTTATGGATAAACTACTTATACTTGGGGGGAAAAAGTGTCTGTCTCTCATAATATAAAAGGTGCTTGTACAGTTGTAAAGATAAGTAATGTGTGATGCCAACAAAATGTTGGGGGGGGTGTGGGGAAGGAAAGGTGCTCCTTTTTTAATGGTGCAAGTATAACTTTTTTGTCTTGCCTCCTGTAACACCTTCTCTGGAATCTAGGCTGTAAGAGATGCTGCTTTTATAGGTGGAGTGCTTGACAGCATGGACAAGCTTGACATTGTGGCTCAGCTGTTCTCTTGAAGAAGTTGCTACTAGAAAGTATAGCAGAAAGCTATTTGCTGTGGGGTTTTTGTTGTTCATTTTCTGACAGTAGAAAACTGAATTTCCTGTAGTAGGAGGGAGGTTCAGCTGTAAGGCTGAACTTCAAAGTGTAAAAGCCTTAGGCTGCTAAAGTCCCTTCCACAACAATGCTTTGGTTTCTGCCTGAGAGACATGTTGTGAATGACTGGTTCTGGCAAATTAGGGCTAGGTCTTGTAGTCTGTGCAGGTAAATACTGTCCAGAATCAGTGTTCCTCTGTTGTCAGCTTGAAGTGGCTGTGCCTGTTTGAACCCTTAGAATAGCTAAGTACCCTTTCCAATGAGCAAAGGGAATGTATTGTGGAAATGTACTAACAGCTGAAGTCACTTGGACTGTAGTATCTTGAATCTGTGTATGTATGGGCTGTCTTTGTTGGAGGAACATTCTTAGCTGCCTGGGAAATGGTTTTCAAGTTGGTATATATCTTTCTTTTAAGCTTATTAGCTCCCACCTTCTCTGGAAGCCCACCAGCTTGTTCCTGCAAAGTTTGTATTGATGATTGGAAATAATGCTAGAATAAAAAAAGTCATACTTCTATGTTGTTCTGCTTTTGAGTCAGTAAAAGCATCACAGATTCAGAAGTTACCAAGTCCAAATAAATAGCAACTTTGGAGATAGTGGTACTTAAAACAGCATGTGTATGTCTTTGTGCCTCAGTGGATCCAGGTGGAGAGGATATATAGGCAGGAATATGACACTAATGCCTGCCTGTATTGAACCTTATGCTTAATTATTTTTTTTTTGTCTAGCTGCTTCAAGAGATTAGAGTATTATAAACAATTAATTTATCACCTGCATATCTTTCCGAGGTGTTCTTTCTGAAGAATCCCTAGCTTTTAGTCATGCATTGGCTCGCTGCCCGTTTATTAGGTGGCGATTTGCGCAATTGGTTTTGCTTTCTTTTGTTAGTGTCAATTTGATGGCTTATCTGTTCAGATCTGTAGTGTTTCAAAGTGAAAAGCTAAGCTGTTCTTGACTTTTGCTGTTAAATTATTTGATCCCGTGTCCAGAACAGAATGTAATTTGTGTTAGAAAATTAAAACAGTGTTCTAATTCTTGTCTCCTATGTTGCAGCAGACATGCACCAAGAACTTCTAGACATCCCTGTGAAGTGCTCACTAGATAACATACAGAGATCTAATGTCTATTCACAGAACTTACCTTTATTTGAAGAAGGTACTCGAGTGCTCAGAAGAGGTTCTGTTCTTGTCTGGCAGAACTGGGCTGGTCCATGATTTACAAGTGCACTATGGGTTTAAAATTTGTGAAGCTCATGAAGAGGGTGTTCTGCCTTCTTGATTGCTGTAGGGTGATGCTGATGTGGGAGGATTTGTTGCCTGAAGTCCTTATCTCCAGTACTGGGAAGAAAAGAACACCTGGAAAAAAAAAGACCAAATCCTGAGAACACCTTCAATGGCTGAAATGGATATTGCCACTGTCTTAAGTTTGTGGCTGCTATGCTTGGAGCTACCATTAAAGATTGTATCTCGTTACATTAGACATTATACAGCTATACAATGAAGGTGATTGCTTCCTCAGGTACTTGCATTTACCTTGTCAGATATAGTTACAGAGAGATGACTGAATAACTGAGGATGTGCGTAGCTCAACATGAAGGGCATTTGTCTTTGAGCTCTGGCTGTTTTGTCCCTGTCAAGCTTTGTTTCTATGTTCTGCAGAACTGTACAGAAGCTGAGTGAGTACTGCATGTGTTTGAGACAGTCTTCACATGTGAGCGCTAGCATGGGAGAAAACAAAACATGCTTGTTTGCAAAACAAAAGGAAGTGGTGAGGAGAGTGCAGTAGAATGCATTCAAGATGAATATAAATGGAACAAGCCCAAAATAAGGATGCAGCAGTGACTGAAGCTTAAGCTGAGAGTTCTAATTGTGTGATAAAATGTTAGAAATGAAACTGCAAAATGTGGATGGATATTGCTGGATGCTTGTGTCCAGACAGAGTTCTGTGTCCCACTGACTGGCTTTCTGCTTCTGCATGTTGGTAATCAGTGATTTTTAAAAATAGTAGAAAGCTTGCAGAAAGCTTTAGGGGTGCTTTACAGTCCTCTGGGGGATTTCTGTAAACCTGGGATTAAATACAGCTCTGGCCTAGTCTGTGAGTAGCAGTGGCTACTGTGTGGTTACAAATACGGTGAAATCCAAATTGTTCATCCCATACTTTGTGGTGCTACATGGGTTGTTGCCAGGTTCTCCTTATCTTTGTTCACTTATGTAATTGTGAATTGCTGTATTTGAACTGGACAGCTGAATAAAATTTGGGGAATGTTAGATTGGGCTAAGATTCATTGATACGGTGCTAACTGAAAGCTCTGACTACTGTTTTGCTCTGTTGTAGTGCAAATACTTGTACTAATTAGCACTGTTTTGACCATCATTTCTGCTGTAAGTGAAGTCCTGAAGGATAGACAAGTTCCATTGCTATTATTAGAAATAAATAACTAAGTGCTCTAACAACTGTTAGGCTGTACTAAGCTTTACTGCACAGATGCACACACAAAAAAATCACTGTCCCTGTTGCATCTTTCTTGTTTCTCTAGTAAATTTAAGTGTTAATTAAGAAAGATTCCATTAAGAATGCCAGGTCTCTCATCATCTCTGTGTGTATACACACACATAGGGATGGAAAAAACTGAAACAAAGTCCTTTCTGCAGCAAATATTTGATTTATCTGGGAAAGAGTTTCCCTTGAAGGGCTGCCCAGAACGATGGGCTATGCAGCAATGTGATGCTTTTTGCATGTCACATTCTTCGTTTTAAGATTATTTGGCACATTTGCTTGAATCAAAAAAATGGACATCCTATCCGGCACAGAGTATTAATTTTCAGCATGCTGAAGGCAAGTCATGGGTTATATGCAGGTTTCCTTGTACCTCTCTTGCACTTTGGGAGAGCATGTTGAGTATGAAATTTAGTTAGACTGAATAGTTCCCAGTTGAGAGCATCTGTAGAGTGTCCAAAAGCTGTTGATACTTGAATCTTTTTGCTGATATTAACACAGGACATGGTAGTGAAAGTGAACATGCACGGACTTTAAATAACCTGAACATTTCCTCACCCTACAAAGCTGTTCATGCACAGAAGTGATGCCACTAGGTTTTGCTTCTACCCCTAAGGTACAAAACAGAGGACTGCAAGTGAGCATTCTTGGGTTCTTTGCTTTACCCTACTTTCTGGCAGAGGACATGTAGTTTAGTTTCTCAATGATCTGTGTGGGAAATGGATTTTATGTGGCCTAAGTCATCACCTTTGAACATGGCAAAACCACTTGGTAACAGGTTTTGACTGGATAAGGAGCAAAGCTAAAATGTGTGAATTTAATCCTGTACTTTAAATTCCGAACCGCAAGATATTTTAAAATATTCTGCTGCTACATTGGTGTCTGGCTACAATGAAAACTTCTGTGCGTCTTTTTACAGAAGGAGTCTTTACAGGCTTCTTTCATTGGGTTGTTCTTACTATAGATAACATTTGCTGTACCTATGGAGTGGTTTTCAATGCTGCCTACTGTTATTTATTATGGTAGTTTATATGCCCAAGAAACAAAAGCATGCCAGAATTCTATAAATAGGTTTGATTGTACTATGTTGGTGAATACTGTATATCTTGATGATGTATTGTATACCTTCCTACATTATTCTGGAAACCTGAAATGTTATTTAGTAGAGAATAATCTCACATCATCTAATAAAAAGCAAGCAAGGTAATATTTACAGTAGAAAGTTCCATCATGACTTTCCTAAACAGTAGAAAAAAAAATATAGTGTCTCTTTAATGCTAATGTACACTTTGTCTTGAGAGCAAGCTAGTTATTGCCTTGATTTGAAAGAGTCTGTATTTAGATCAGGAAAGAGTCCAATATTCAAATTCTTCCAGAACCTACTATCAACAAATGTTGCCAATTGGCTTGTACTCAGGGGACATTACAGTGTGAAAGCTGTGTGGCTAGAAGGGATGGGTGGTTGTGCAGTTGGATAAATTATTTTCCTTTTGAGCTGAAATAAAATGCAGTGCTTGTTAATCTAAACAGGTAATACCTGTATGGTAAATATGATTCTATCCCATCTACACCTTCTCTTTCCTGATGGCAAAGGTTGTGGAATGGTTAAATGATACGGCTAATTTAGGCACAGAGATGCAGCAAGTTTTTAGGTTAAGATCATCTTTAGTGGACTTTCAAGAGTTTCAGTGTAGTAATAAAATCCTTCAGAACTGGCCAATTTGTTGAACAATCTGAATCTAGTGGTACAGAGGCACATCTGGCACTGATAAATGTACCTACATCAGCACAAAGAGGTAAGTTTCTGTCCCATGGTTGGGGAAGGTAGTCATCCATTTACTCAAATACAGCAGCAATATCAGTTTGGGCATCCAGGCTCTATGTACTGATGTGAACTTTTTTTATTTTTTTTTAATCTTTTTTTCCCCTCTTCCTTTGTTCTAATGCCTGATCTGAAATTCAAATTAATTCATGTTGACTTGACTGCTAAAGAGGTGAATATCATGGAACTAGGACTTCGGTGTTAAGGGTAGCACTGGAACAGTAGAAACAGGAAAATATTCTATACATACCTGCTTATGAAATCTTATCTTAAAGAAAACTGAAACGAAGACCTGTGAATGATTCAGTGCGTTATGTTAACTGTGATTGTGTGGATTATTCAAAATGATTGAGATAGTTGATTGAAGGAAAAGGAGGAGCTTCAAGAACTGAATTTCTTGTAAAAACATGTGGGGTAGTGTTTAGCCTCTTCCATACTTAAATATTTGAATAAATTCCTCCGTATATGTTTTGTCATTTGAGGCAGTTTGGTAAACCTTTGCTGTGAATGGTCTAGGAGACATGGTTGTATCTCACAGGAAAAGCAGTGGCTCGATGTGACTAGAGAGTGTAATGGTTCTTGGATGCTCAGATTGAAGTACATACACTATGGGACTATTTTGCGTTTCCAATGTCGCTGGAGTAAAGGTAATGCTCAATGTGAATCTGTTCAGCTGATCACTTACAGGATTTAAAGTACATGCAAATGTCAGTATTTAGTAATTACTGTAGTCAGTAAATTGCCCCAGTTGAGGGGAGGTTTATAAAATGATCAGAGAGGCTATTTCTGCCTTGACTCCTTTAAGAGTAGGAGCCCGTATGTGAGAGGTGAAGACATGGAAGATAGCTAGGACTCTCGTAATTCCAAAGATTAGAAATAACAGATCATACTTTAAGTCAAGTTGTGGAGCTTTGCTCATCCGTAATCTTCTGTAGGCATGTTCAAGATCATGAATATTTAGGTACTGTGACTTAGGGGCAATGCTATTTATTTTGAATGTGTACTTTTTGTGGTATACCTTGTATAAAGGGCTTTGAAAATTCACTTAAAATTTATCCAGATTTGAAATAAAGGATGAGTATTCCAACTGAGGTAAAGTGCTGAAAATTCAGCTCTGTGTTGGTTATCAGCAACCAAGCTGATAGAAAATCAAATACGTAGAAAAGAAGATATGCTAGAGCAGTCTTGAGTACAATTGTCCCCAGCTGAGGTAGTAAACCTGTTCCTGTCTCTTTGCATACTGTAGAATACCTCTGAATGAAAGGACTGAAAATGTGGGTGGGTTTTTGGTTTTTGGTTTTTTGCTCTTTTTAAAAATCTTTCCTTCCCTATCTATTGTTCTTTTGGCAATCTTTCCTCATACGTTTCTGAAATAGAAGAGCTAATTGCAAACACACAAAGGAGCAAAAAGTTTTGTTTTGTGTTGGGGGTGTTTGCCAAGGAACGCTTTAGCTTTTCATAGCTCTTCACTAGTACACGGTTTTAGCTGTTTAGGGGGATTTACTTAACTAATAATGTATATTTGACTATTTGGTGTGTTATGTAGGTGTTATGTATTATGTTAAATTCTGAAGGAGCCACTTAGTTAACAGAGCTAGTTAAAATTAACATAACCTTTAATTCTGTGAAATATTCTAATGACTTGTTTCTGAAGGTTTTTTCCTTTGTGTGAGAAGTAGGTAATTGTGTTGCACTTCCTGTTTCTGTAAAAAACCCAAAAGTCTCCAGATGGATGTTGTTAATAGGAATGAGGATATCTTATTTCAGTATTCTTATACCTATGCTTTTGAGATAAGCAGATGGGAGATGTGTATTGTGAAGAAATAAGAAATAACTTTGGTTATACCAAAATGCACACCAGGTTTTTGTTTAGTCTATTACAGCATTGCTGCCAATGAAAGATGGGGATTGTTGATTTATATTGCTGATTGGTTGTAATATTAATACATCTAATCAATAAATGAGGTCGTTATAGCCTTTTATTCAGACTGAACCATTTATTAATCAGCAATCTACTTTTTTTTTTTTTTTGCAGGAAGAGCAAGGCTTCTGTGAGCATATTGTCTCTGTGTATGTACACAGGAAAGAAAACAGAAAAAAGCAAAATCATGAATATTCCTCCCATAGGGGCTGGCTAACCCTTTTACAGATCTTGAAGGGAAACCTATGAGGAGTACAAATGGGATAACTGAGAATAGAGGTGCTTTTCTTTTTGTACAGCAGTATAGGCCATTCCTGGTGGTGTTCCAAGTCAAGCAAATGTTTTTACAAGCCTGTGCTGAAAGTGAATGCATTTATCTTCCCTTGCTACCTCTTGAAGTGTGTGATATGGATCCTGCTTGTGCACCAGGCACTTGAGATCTGTTAGGCAGTTGGTTTTCACCTCAGTGTGTATAAAATTCTGTGTGTGCTTAAAGGCTGAGGCTCTAAAAAGCAGTGACATCTGCATACTAAATTTCAATCTGTTTGAGCATATTGGAAAAAACTTGCCTGAGATTAAATGGAATGTGAAATAATGTTGAGCTGGGAAATATAAGAATTTACTGCTGTTGATCTGCATGAAAACAGTTTCTGATAATAAAGTACATGTTGAGGAAACTTAAACAGATACTTAGTGATACTTCTCTATACAATGTGATAGGTGCAAGTAAGGTTGACAGATGGCACAAGACAAACTTGCATAGATCCTAGCAAAATAAATGCCACTTGCAGTGGAAGTCAACAATGAGCAGAAATACTTCTAATGCATTTTTACAGTAACAAAATACTCAGATGTTTATAATAATAGTAGATTCCAGGCTAATCTATGGCAGACAGAAGGAGGTGCCAACATCTCAAGTCTTGACAACATTTTTGTCTTCGGTTATTTTAATTTTTTAATTCATCATTAACAAATAAGAATAATAGACTCTTATTTGGAGAGGTTTGTAACTCCAGTCTACTCTACTTGAATAGAAGCCCTTTAAACAAACATAGAAAATTTCAGACACACATAACTAGAAAGAAGTAGAAGTAATTTTTGAAAGCTGACAGGACCCTAAGGAAATTGAAGAGCTAAGACTGATAGGCATCCATGCAGCAACAAAAGGCATTTTAATCCTTCTGACTTCAAGAAAATATTTGCTCTTAATGACGAAACAATTTTTTTCATTCAAAGGTTCTGTACTTGAAGAAGCAGCTTGCATTATTGCTTACATTATCACTTGATTGCACTTGCCTGAAAATTAACAGAATTAAACCATTTAAAATTATACATACAAAGGAAGATACTTGCTCAGCTTCATTATTAATCTGTGAAGGAATAGGCTATTTTATATTAAAAATAATCCTATATGAAATTAATGCTTTTTTTCACATAGTGTGTGATAGGCTGGTGAATTCAATTGCATATTGGTGTGGCTTTTTGAAAAGAAATGAATAATTGCAGATGTATTTAGTAGTCTCCTCACACAAGTTGAAATCTTCTTACACTTTCCCACTCCATGGATGTGTTGTGCCACTGTAGGTGGCAGGTCAGGCCTGGAAAGCAGCTCTTTACGTAGATACATGTGTGTACCAGCTGATGCTGCTGGAGAAGTTGGTTGAGACTTAAAATGTTCTTCAAAAGGCTGGAGTGGCCTTCATGTGGGAAAGTGTAGGCTCCTGGGGAAAAGTATAATGAGACAGTTTGGCTGACATCACATGGCCAGGGAGGTAGAAGTAGGAGCTCTGAGCCAGACTAAGAACAGAGAAGAGCACTTGCTGCAGGTTCAGATGGATTCTCCTTCAGTCAACCTAGCTGGTCCTGATATTCCTACGTACTCTTCTGTACACTTCTCAGCATCTTTGATATGAAACCTCTTCTGACTCATGGAGCATCATCATCACATTAGGGATCTAACTCTCATACTTTCTGAAAATATTCAAGGCAGTAAATGCACCCTTAAGTGTGAACAATTTAAATGGAAGGGCCCCCAAATGGGTAACTGATTTTTGTGGTAGGGAGCTGGTGTCCAGCAGATAGCTATGTTTGGGTGTGGGTTTTGGTGGTTTGTTTTGGTTTTGGTTTTTTTTGCCTGTGATAATTATCTATGCATAAAGACTTTAGGTGAGATAACCTTCAGCAACATGTAATTAAACAAGTGTTCAGGCAGTCTAGAGGGTCTCGGACTGCAGACACCTGCTTGGAAGTACAAGCTGCAGGTATTATGTCCATATGGGACCTGCAGTGCCTTGGGGTGGCTTTTGGGAAGGATACTACTAGCAAGTGCAACCAAGTGGGCAGATGGTGGTGATTCACTTCACAGCTAAAAGTAACTGTTGGGAACACAGACATTATCTGGGATTTATGTGCCAGCAGATGACCAAGCATCTGATCTTTAAATCTGTTTAAATACCTAAAGATCAAGCCTCTCTAATGGGATTTTTAAAAATTCACTTAAGAACAGTGTGAATGAAACCAGTACCTTTTGGTATCTTAGTCTGGGCACTAGGCTGTACTTCCAGCCCAGTACTGTGCTCCTTTTCCATGATCACTCTTTGAAACAAAGTGGTACTTCTTGATACTGTTCTTGTCAGGGCTGTCATTCTTTTTCTCCCACTAGAACAGTGTGAATGAGGAAACCCAGAGTGAGACAGAATAAGAGTACCAGCTGAATGTTGCACTAGTGCCAATCTAGCTAGCATTACAGCACCTTTGAAAGTACTAGTGTAGCTCAGCAGTGTGCATCCTTCTCTTCTGCATGTGCTGTAACAACCAAAGCCATAGACTGGCCATACTTGTCTGGGATCTTGCATCAGAGCTCTTCCATATTCATGGGAAAGTTTTTCCACTGAGTATTTGCATCCACACTACTTAGGAGCTAGCCCCTCCTGTGGAAACTCACCCTGAAATAGTAACAGATTGAAGCTGTTTTGCACTGTTTCTGAGAAATGTGAGGACACAGGGCTAGAAATAGAAGCTGAAGGATATGCTGCCTGGAGGGTGACTAAGTTTTCCTGTTTTGTTCTGTTTCTTTCCTTAGCTGTCTCTTTTCCACTTTCCTGGTTGCTGTAGGTAGCATGGTCCTAGAAGCATGTACCGAGGAACAGGGCTCTGTAATTGGGCTCTTCCCCTCTGCGTGTATAAAGATCCTTAAGATCATCCACTAGAGTGGAGATAGCTGCCAGCACTATGTAATTGCTTTCATACTAACAGAGCACCTTTCTACTACGTGTATAACTTATGCATCAAGTAGTATTGCTTTCTGCATAGAAAAGGTGTACAGTGCTCCACCTCTCATTAGGAGAATGATGTAAGTGGATCATTAATGACTATTTTGAATAGTTTTGAATAGGCTGAGCCCTGAACCCATTGCAACAGTTGCTGTATTACACTAGAACGTAGTGGTGAAATACACTGTCTATTAATGTGGTGACAGTATAAAGGCTAAAAAGTATCTACAAGGTACAAAAGCTTACAAAGAGGCAGCAGAGGAAAGGTAATAAACAGTAAAAGGAGCAGGACATAGTTTCTCTTCTTGGATTTGCTGTCAGGGTTTTGATGAAGCTTCAGGGCTGTACTCAATGTTTTGCCAGAGGCATCAGACCCATTTGAGATTCTCCCTTCTCCTCCTTCCCCTCTTCCTCCTTCTCCTCTTCCTCCTTTCTTTTCGCTTTTAGTTGATTTGCCTCTTAACTTTACAGATTATGCTTCCTATTATGCACTGTAGCTAAAATGCTGTTCATCTACCTAATTTTCTGCAAAATGTTAAGAATTATCTTGAAATTGTTCATCAAAATCCCTAAGTTGTTTCTTACCTTTTCAGTGGTGCAGGCTTCTCTCTGACTTGCAAAGGGGAGTCAGATTCAGGGCATGATATGTTTTTCCCTGTTTACAAGGCAGGGAAGATACAGCCAGGGATTTTAACCTCTGTTCTCTTAGGCCATTGTAATATATCATAAACAGACAGTCTTCAAACAACACTGGTGAGAGTCTCAGGAGCTTCTGAATATAATGTCACAGGACTCTCCTGAGTAAATTGCTGAATAAATTGCATTCTTACATTGCATTGCTGGACCACTGAATAGAAAAGCATAACTATATGCTACTTTCGTATTTTTATTAGGATTAACAGGAGATTTGGGAGCATTTACTTATTTGGTCTTCTTTGTACTTTATTGTATATTTGTACAGCAGCATACTGTGCTAATTCAAAAATCCCCAAGTGAATAAAAAATAATGTACTACTTTTGCTAGAAGAGTCATTGCATTAAGTACTGGACTGCATCTACCTGAGATGGTGAGTGACTCTGAGTCATGAAAAGATAACGGCAATTTGATGAAAGGTATTGAATTTACAGAATGTTACACAGTGTTTGTAACACTAGTCTACAAGCCAGACTTCTTTTCCCCTCTTGAAATATATGATAACAAATGGATGGTGTTTTTTCATCTCTTCCACAGCAAGTGATTAAATTTACAGAACTGCTTTTACATTTCTTAGCTCTAGCTGCTATGATAAAACATTTTATCACTCACTGGGTGGTCTCCTGTGGTACTGAGCTCTATGACATTTTAGAGCATCAGGCCAACTCTTGTTTTTATTTCAGACTGGATCTTCCAAAGGTGAGTAGTGTGTAAAATTAACAATTTATTGTCAGGAAACTGTGGAAGATTGCATAGATTTTTATTTTAGGCCAAGGATGGTATATAGCTTGGAGTAGCCAGCTTGAGAACATAGTGGTGAAGTATCATGATCATAGCTCTGCATCAAGAAGTCTAATAGCTAGTAGAGAATGTGCATGCCCTGAAAGAGATACTACTGTGTATCATTAGACTGGATAAGGAGGGATTTCCAGCCTGCATTTTGTTTGTATTTGAAATGTTGCTCTTCAGAGTTTGCTGATGCTAGGAGCCATCTTCCAGAGGTTCAAGATACCCCTCAGGATAAACAACTTCTTTCCTATTAATCCTCTTTATTTATTCTAAATAAATTCTTGCTAATGAAAACTTCCACCACCTCATTGGAGAAGGGCAAAAGATGGAGCTTCTGAAGTGAGTGTCTAGAAGCTGGTGATGGTGAAGTATAATATAGCACAGCGTGCAGCGTAGCACGTCCTCATGCTGCAAGTGTGTGGATTATTGAGGTAATGTCTGAGTAACTGTTTACATGATACGGTAGGGAAATGGTACTTCCTGGAGAGTGCAAGAGAGATGGCCATTCTTACGTGTGTTTATTCTGTCTTTTCCCTTGTATAAATTATGTTTAATGAAAAAGCTGGACTGAAGGGTGGCTTGAGGAGAAGGTCAAAGCAAGGACAGTTCCTGTGGCCTATCTGTCTAGCAACCTCTGTAAGCAATTTGCCTATGCCTTGCTTTTCCTAACTGGTTTGCTTTAACCTGTAAGCAATGCTTTGGGTGCCTGGGCTGTACCAGCACCCATGGGATCTGGTATGCCACGTCATGCTGTGCAGATATAGTTATGATTGTAGGCTAGAGCTGCTCTGCTGTGAATCCTCGCAGGCACTACTGAACAAGCTCTGTTGCTTACAAGGTAAAATGCCAGCAATCAACTATTAAGCAGTGTCCTGCTTCTGGCTTACTGGAGTGTTCACATCCACCTGGATGTGAACTCAGGAGAAACTTTGTGTCTCAGAGGATCTTATCTCTCTGAGAAGCAGTGGCTTCTTGCTGTCTATGTTTGCTTGGTTCCCTACCTAAAGAAACTGTGCAGATATCTATATAAGAAATGTCTGTAAACAAATAATTCTCAGTGTTTGCACAGGATTGAGAAACTACAACCTTTGAGCAAAGATTGGTCCTAAAAAGGAAGCAGAAACTTCTTGGGATTGAGATCTTCTTTCAGTTACTTTGGTGCACAGTGTCTTTCTCTCCTACTATTTGAAGGCAGCAGGTTCTCTAATCAGGTTATAAAAATTCTTCTTCCAAACACTAAAGGAAAAAAATAACTAAACTCCTGTGAACAACAAAAATCCTCTGCTGTCCTTTAAGGCATAAGTGCCCTTATGTCACCCTGGGGTAGTCTTCATTGCCCACCAGGAATCGGTCTGTAGCCAGTCCTTGTGACATCTCCTTACAGCTCTGTCCTCTTGACTGCTGGAGTGAGCTAGGAGTTGGAGCCCTGTCCGGCCCCTTACCTCACTGAATTGCTGTATTACAGAACAGGCCAGATGCTTTTCCAGCTCCTCGTAGAGGGTCTCTAAGTCCACACCAAGAGAATCTAGAGTGGGGTGAAGAACAGAATAGACTCCTGCAGAACATAAAATTAGCCACATTGGAGGTTAGTCCTAAGTTAGGTTATTCTCATAGACATGTGCCTGCTTAAGTGTGATAGATGCAGTGCAATGTCCAGAAGCCTGTTTAGGCACCTTGCTGTTATGCACCATGTGGGGGAAAAGTGAGAATGTTAGGTCATTCTAGGTAGGTCTTTATCTACATGGGGATGACAGCTTTCTATTGATTAGTGTACGTTGAAGTGTGTGCAATTTCTAACTCACATTAATTGTGGTTTATTAAAAATGGCTAAGGCCAGGGGAAAGCAGTTAGGTGATCTATAGCTTCAACAGGAAGTTAAGGGAAAACTTATGCTTTGGGCATCATTCCAGATAGATTCAGTGGAGACAAACAAATGTTGTCTTTCTGTAGCTAAGGCTAATGTATGTTTCAGCAGAAGACATCTCTCACCAAAGATAATGTATCTATCTTGTACAATCAGCAGTTTTGCCAATTATAGCTTGGAACACTTTTCTCTTTGGAGACCTCCTGAAAATTTTTGTACTGTATTCACCTGAAAGAGGAATTATTTTACAGTTCTTCATGCAAAACTTGTAAATCATACAAACAAGAGCAAAAAATGCGGAGTGTAATCAGGAAATCAAAAGAAAAATACAAATTACCCACATCAATCTCTAGGGGAAATACTCTGATCCAGCAGAATACTAGTGGATGTGTCAGCTCAGCTTGTGTGCACTGAGGTTGCAACTTGAAGGTTGCTAAGGTGCCAGTAATCAACATCCATCCATATTTGTGTGAATGGTAGAAGAGAGCTGTCTCTGCACAGATAAGAAATTTCTCAATGTCACTTTGCAATTTCTTCTTTTAGTACTTTGGCTAGGCCTAGTTAGTGCCTCTTTTCTTCTTCCTTTTTTCCTTTTTAAAACATGCCCCATCACTCTCCATCATTTATCAACAGGCCTGGTTAACAGGGGAGGTCCCAAATGACTGGAGGCTTGCCGATGGGACGCCCATCTACTGAAGGGATGGAAGGTGGACCTGGAGAACTACAGGCCTGTCAGCCTGACCTCTGTACTGGGGAGGATTATGGAACAGTTCATCTTGGGTGCACTAACACACCACACAGAGGACAACCAGGGGATCAGGCCCAGCCAGCATGGGTCATGAAGGGCACAATTCCTGCTTCACCAACCTGATCTCCTTCTATTACCAGGTGACCTGTCTAGTGGATGAGGGAGGGACTGTGGGTGTTGTGTCTCTGGACTTTAGTAAGGCCTTTGACACCATATCCCACAGCATTCTGCTAGAGAAGCTGATGGCTCATGGCTTAGACAGATATACTCTTCACTGGGTTGAAAAATGATGGCATGGCTGAGCCCAGAGAGTTATGGTGAACAGAGCTAAATCCAGTTGGTGGCCAGTCATGAGCAGTGTTCCACAGGGCTCAGATTTGGGGCCAGTCTTGTTTAATATCTATTGATGGTCTGTCTGAGGGGATTGAGTGCACCCTCAGTAAGTTTGCAGATGACACCAAACTGAGTGGGAGTGTCTGCACACCAATCCCTGGTAGTAACTCTAAACATGGGGTGTTACCACTGCTAGAAGCAGCACATTTTCCCAGGCAGTGTCTGCTAACTTCAGAAAGTGGAGTTAGAAAAAGCTGAAAAGTAAAATCACTGAACAGAATTAATTCTGTTCTCACGCAAACCAGGACATCCACACTAATAGTTTTTGTTGTACAGGAATGTGGGCAAGGTCACTGTAAAAGTGAACATATTACTCTTATTAATGTCAGTGAAGAAACCCATAGCACAGTAAATGCACCTTACATTCTACCTGGATACTTGTATACCTCCCTGTTAAATCCACTCTGTAGTCTGTCTTCAAACTCTGTTACTACTTAATCCTTTTGTGAGAGAAATACTCAGTAGTTGAACAGTTTTGTTGAGATGCAGAAATCACTTGGCAGGTATTTGTACTCTTGTTTAAAGCAATGCTAGGCTCAGAAATGGGTTCTCACATGATTTCATGTAGCAGATTCTGTGACTCAGTAACAGCAAATAAGGCAGAGCAACGTTGCAGCTGGAAAACTTGCTAGTTAAACATTCATCAAACGTATTAGGCTATAGTCAAGGACAGAGTTGATGTCAATTTTAATTTGTAATTAAAACATGTTTGTGAACATGCTTACTCTGTGGTTGTTAGTAGCAGTAATCATGCTGGCTGTGACCTCCTAGTGAGAGCTTTATGGGAAGATCTTTTTCTTGCTTGAAAGCTGTTGTAAAATTGGAGACATATTGGTTAAAGCTCTTATTCCTCACTTGAGCACTTCAGCATGTGCTTTGCAGTAGCTATGTGCATAACTCCATTTTTATTTAGCATGGTATTTGTGAGGGAGACATTTCAAAAGCAGAGCGCACAGGCTGCTTACCTGCCTTTTAAAGCTATGGAAATTCCCCAAGTAGTTTGCAAAACAGGATAGTGAGGCCTGGGTGTATTTGTCAAGGACAAGGTTTCTTTATTTACCATGAAGTGGCTATGCAAGTAAGCAGTTGCAGTCCATTGGGTGAGGTATTTCCACTACACTGTGCACAAGGGTGATAAAATCTAAACTTTAACAGGTACAAAGAAAGATGACCAAGGAAATGGATTGCCTGTTTCGTAAATGACTGGAAAAACTTGGTCTGTAAAACTTAGAAAGAAGAAGGGTGAGGAAGATAGTTGCTTTACTTGGTACATCAAGGAGTTAAATACCAGAGAGATAAAGTCAAATTAGAAGACAGCATCTTTACAAGTGCAGATGGATACAAATAAATAAGGTGTGATTAAATCTTCTTCCCCTAATAATCAGCCTAAAAATAGATTAGCCCAAGAAGGTCTAGAGAAAGATTTCTACTACAGGCAATGGGGACACAAATTTTAACTGCTTTTGAGATGTGTTTGGATAGTTCATGAAAAGGAGGGTATGATATGATCTGCAATAGTGGGGGCTGATTCTCCAGGTCTGAGAAATTCTGCAGCTCTTCATTATGACAGCCAGTATCTGTTGGGAACCTGTAAGCTAAAATGCTCTCTTATTTCATGATCTTTGGATCAGAGCTGGACTAGAACTCTTCAGCTTGGGACTGGGAGAAAAATGTGAAGATTTAGGTGCCTTACAAATGCTTTAGTTACTGCCTCTTTTAATAGTAAAAGAATGTCAACCACATCTGGCCACAGCAACTGTGGGAGATGCTAATATCTTTCTCATTCTGATTGTTTGTAGGTTTTTTGTTTGTTTGGGATTTTTTTGGGGTTTGTTTGTTTGGTTTTGTTTTTGTTATTTTGGGTGGGGTTTTTTTTTGTTTTGTTTTTTTGTTTTTTTTTTTTTTAACTAGCAACACAGAATAACACTGCTTGGAGTTGCATTATTCCTCCCTCAAGAGTTATTTTGGAGCCAGTAAGGCTTGTTGTGCGATGGCCCTTTCTAAAGTTTTGGCAGAAGAGATACAGATTATGATATGCTCCCCAGGCTCATGCTTGCTCTTTGAGCATCTGACACCAGTGCTGTAAGGATGAAGGGGAATGTGGTGACTTAGTCAAGTGTGCTTAGTGCAGCCTGGGGACAACCATTGACTGTTCAGGGGCTGTGATGTTGAAGTGAGAGGTTGCCCCAGAATGTTATGGTTGTGTGGTGATTACAAGAAAAGCATTGGCCCTAGCATATGCAGCAAAAGAAGGCCAGCAGTCCAAGGGAAGAAGTACTCACAGGCTTCATGACCACATAGTTCTGTACTCCAAGGACATGGCTTTCTGCACAGAGGGCTGAAATGTTGAAAATTTTAGCTTTCATCAGCCAGGATGAAGAAACTATGCTTCTTTTGAGTGCTCTGTACCCACCCATTTATACATGGCTTTTAGACAAGTAAGCACCGATGGGGAGTGTCCGTCCTTGTAGATTTTCTGGTTGACTTCACAGCAATCACTTTTTGGTCATGTTTGTTTTCTGAAGAATGAGTTGATTGGGCAGTAGCAAAGGCTCTCATTCCTAGCCCAGATTTCTGAATTCCCTTATGTAACAAAAATCAAGCAGGGGTAGAGGTGAAGACACCAAGCAGGAAATAATTTAAAAGTGAAAGGAAAGCATTGATCTACAAGTTAGTAAACCTTATACAGGATCCTTCTTGCTGATGACAAGAACTATTTGGCCTAATCCCATGGTTTTAAGTGGAGAAGCAGCTTCACCCTTAAATGACTTGCTCTACTTGAGTTTGGTTTAGTCTGTAGCTGTACTGATACCTGGAACACTGATGGGAAGGCAGGGTTATTGGAAGACTGCTCTGGTGTGCAACACAGGACTATAAAGTCTCCTTCTCTAGAGACTTTCAAGATCCACCTGGATCTGTTCCTGTGTGGCATGCCCTAGGTGTTCCTGTGCTGGCAAGGGGGTTGGACTCAATCTTTAGAAGTCCCTTCCAATGCCTATCATTCTATGATTCTATGATAATTATTCAGCAGAAGTTGGCTAGGAGGTGCCAGTGCTTAAGGCACTTCCTAGTTACTCTACAACAAAAAGACAAACATGAAGACTTTGCTTAGCTAATGGAGAAGTAGGAGTTTTACAGTGGAAAGAGATGTAATTGATATAAAAAGTAAAAAAGCATTCCTATGGTCCAAGCAGTGCCTTCTGCACAGAGTAGGTACAAGACCATGGTTATGCTGAATGTGCTGCATGGTCTTAGATGAGAACTTCTTTCAGCTACTTTTGGCCCTGCTGAACTTCTTGTTATTAAAGGACTTTGTCATGTGTTAAATCTACTTACAGGCTTATTTTTGATTCATTGACTTAATTCCACACAATTAATGGTGACATGAAGTTGTACTTGTCCTTCAAGGGGGTGTGTGACATGAAATTTCTGGGGTTTATAGCTCAATTGTTTCCTAGTCATTAGTTGCATTAAAACTGCATTTAAATAGTTAAAGATTGAAGACCCTAATTTACTTGAGAAATGTTTTTGCTCTCTGCAAACATGCAGGTTCTCTGATTACAATGATCAGTCTTGTCTTCAAGACTAGAAGCTGCTGCTATTTAAAAAAATAAACAATATAACTACATATATTTATACACCTCCCCTATTTCACAGTCAGACCATGAGGAAACCTGTTCACACAGAGGGAATAAGGATAATATATTGATAAATAAAATTTTGCGAACTTAAAATTTCAGGTTCATTCACACAAAATAATCATAGAATTGTAGAATGTTAGGGGTTGGAAGGGACCTCTAGATATCATCGAGTCCAACTCCCCTGCCAAAGCAGGATCACCCAGGACATGTCGCACAGGAATGCATCCAGGTGGGTTTTGAAAGCCTTCAGAGAAGGAGACTCCACAACCACTCTGGGCAGCCTGTTCCAGGGCTCTGTCACCCTTACGGTAAAGAAGTTCCTCCTCCTCGTGAGGTGGAACGTTCTGTGCTCAAGTTTATACCCATTGTTCCTTGTCCTGTTGCTGGGCACTACAGGAAAGACTGGCTCCTTCCATTTGACAATGACCCTTCAGATATTTATAGACATTAGTAGGGTTCCCTCTCAGTCTAAGTTAGTGATCTAACTAGGGCAGAGTAGAGGGGGAGGAGAACCTCCCTATACCTGCTGGACACTATTTTCTTAATGTACCCCAGGATGCTATTGGCCTTTCTGGCCTCAAGGGCCAGATTTCTTAATATATACGCTGTATGCTTATCCCATACAATGGAGCGCTGCTTCTCTTTGGAGCTTTGTTGCATGGTTTTTTCAGGTACTTCCAAAAGGTCCCAAGTTTCCAGAACTGGCAAGCTACCCATCAGTGAGGTCTTTTCTATTCTATTGAATAAAACAAGATATATTTACTGTTTGTGGCTTTTGCTTCTTGTACCATGACAGTATCAGTAAAGATACTTCATGTAATAGGAAAGTTGTTTCAATCCTGAAGCTATCTGGGCTTACCTGCTTCTCTTTTGACAGGTACACCACTTGTGTTAAGAACTTCAAAATGCTATGTACAATGCCAAGGACATGAGCTTGCATTTTTTTCTTTATCCAGTTTTTGGTTTCAAATGTGGCTAACATTTTTCTAATATAAATGTGTTCATACTGAATTTTGTGCTAAAGAAATCAGTTTGAAAGCTACAGTGTATTTTTATGCAATCTAACAACTCCAGTTTTCGCACTGAGAATAACAGAAAATAATTAGTAATCAGCAGTGGGAGTCTAACATTATAATTCTCCAGCTGTTGTGCAAAATAATTGTATGTATCTGGTAGAAACAGTTAGTGAAATAACAAGAAATGAAAATTACGCACCACAATTGCAGAATTTGTGAACAGAACAGTAAGTAGAAATTGATGGATTCTTTTGGTTTATTGCCACTCACCTAAATGAAAATCTGACAAACCTGTCAACAAAACAATTGTGATTATTTGCCTGAAAGTTGTGATAAACTGAGTAATATGGGGAGCTACCTGCTCAATTTTAAGTGGCAAGAACTTTTTTAGGGGATTTGTGTGAGTTAGGCAGTTTTAGCTTTAAGCCACTGTACAAAAGGGTGGATTAATTTGGTTGAATAGATCCTAATGCTTTGAGCTACCACCTATGTGCTGCAGAAAATCCTGCTGGGACACAGTGCTCTGTCATAGCTCCTAGTAGTAATATATCCCTTGGGCAGTGGATGGTTCTTTTTGCACTCTCATTTGATACTTTTTGATATAGTAAAACAGCTTCAGTAACAGCATGATGATCAGTGTACCAGAGGGTTGCTATTGCTTAAATAGATTAACATACTGTACTACAGGGCTCCTAAAACCAGCAGTTTTCTCTAAATTCTAAGCTTGCTATATTGCAGATCTGTATTTAGTTCCCTAGCTTCATGGGAACACAGCTGAAACTATATTTTAATATATCTGGTAGTAGTTAAAACCAATGCATGAGTCAAAGGAAGTGGGATCAACAAATGAAGTGAAAAATGTCATTTGTAAACAGAATTATGAAAAAGGACTTGCCTTGTAGCTCATCTGGATTGTCCCATGTGGAACCATATGTCATTTGACCTTTATTTCTTTGACTAAAAAGTTTCAGTTATAATGCAAACAAGTTCAGAGAATGGATTGGGTTGCAATACAGCTTTGGTTAGAAAAAATCAACAGTCTTTTTGATTGTTCTCTGAAACTTTCTTGTAATTGTATTTGTGCTTTTTGCAATACCATCTATTCTATAGTTACATCTTTCTGCTTCACACACATGGACATTTTAAGTTATAGGTGTATATTTGGCTACTCTTAAGTAACTTGGGTTTTGTGTGGTCAAAGTGGTTGATCTGTTCTAACCCATTCTAACTATGGCTGCTCTTCATGGTTATAATCCATGTATTTAGATTATTAAAGATATTTCTAGTATGGGATTTTATGGTTCAAACATAGTCCTGGAACTGGGGAGGAGGTCATCTTTTATGGAAACATTGCTTAAAACATGCAGTCTGATGTGGCACTTGAGAGCTCACTGAAAATCATGCAAAATTCCAAGTGTTTCCCTACGAATTTTGCACATGGATAATGAACTGTGTGACATCTTGGCTGGGGTGTGCCCTGATGCTTCTGTGTGGGGATCATTCAGTTTTGCTTTTAGCAGTGCCTTAATTGAATATGTCAGTTGCTGATTGCCCAAAGCAATGAGTGTGAAAGGTGACGGAGCTTGTGGTTTATCTCCTGAGTTGTAAGAATAGTAGAAAAATAGGCAAAACTTTCCTGGGTGTTGCCGTTGCGTTTATTATTTTTTTTTTACTAAAATGCTTGTTTTCTCTCTGTTTTTAACCCTACTTCATTCCACTTTGCTATCAAAGCAATGCTTGTCTTGTGGTTTTCAGCCAAGGAAAGTACTGTATAGGGTGAAGTGATGAAATTACACAGACATACCCACAGAGACTGCATCACCTCTGGGTGTGCTTTTTCCTATTTGTATGAAGCTGCTGTGAAATTTCTCAGTGTTCCTTGGAGTGCTGTTGAGTGCAGAGATGTCATTAACATCCAGCTGGTTCTGCACTGAGCTGCTGTGTCCGGATAGTTATGTTCATGTAATAGAAGCTGCCACCAGTCATAAATACATAATGTTTTGGTGAAATAGGTAATAGAGGTTCTTATGCAAGGGATTGCTGCTTAACTTCAGGGGAACAATTGGAATGTCAACAGAACTGTAGTTAGTAAGTGCTGCCTTGAGTCAGCATAACCAAAGCTAGTGTACAGGAAGGTAAAACATACTTGTCATCTGCCTTGCTGAAAACTTAGTGCCTTTTGCAAAGTAAACAATGTTTTGCAATGCTGGCCTGAAAGAGTTGTGATGAGCGGCAGGAAGTCCATCAGGAGACCAGTTACTAGTGGTGTACTCCAGGGGTCAATAATGGGGTCAATACAGTTTAGAATCTTTTTTAATGACGTGGATAATATGACAGAGTGCGCTCTCAGCAAGTTTGGAAAGGACACAAAATTGAGAGAAATGACTTGTACACCAGGTAATTGCACTGCCATTCAGAGGGACTGGGACAGACTGGAAAAATGGGCTGACAGGAATCTCATCAAATCCAACAAAGGAAAATGTGAAGTACCGCATCTAGGCAGGAATAAACCTATCTACTAGCACGGTCTGGAAAGCAGTTTTGCAGATAAAAGATCCAGGGTTCCCAGTGGACGCCATGTTAACCATGAGCAAGCAATATATGTTTGTAGGAAAGAAGGCCAACAGCCAGCCACCTGGCTGCACTGGGGAAGGTATTACCAGCAGACTAAGGGATGTGACCCTTCCACTTTACTCAGCCCTGGTGTGGCTGCATCTGGAGCCCGTGTCAAGGATGGGCTCCCCAGTACAAGAGAGATGTGCATATACTGGAGCACATCCAGTGAAGGGCAATGAAGGTGATGCATCTGACATACAGGGAGAGGCTGAGAGAGCTAGGACTATTCAGCCTGGAAAATAGAAGGCATAGAGGGATCTTACCCATCTGCATAATGTGCATGATGGGAGGGAGTAAAGATGGAGGCAAACTCTTCTCAGTAGTACTCAGTGAAAGGTCAAGAGTCAATAAATACAAATTGAAATACAGGAAATTTTGCGTAAGCATAAGATTATTCTTTTTCTGTGAGGATGATTGAGCACTGGAGCTGGTTGTCCCAAAAGGCTGTAGAGTCTCCATCTTAGGGGGTATTAAAAATGTGCGTGGACAAATTCATGAGCCATCTGCTCTGGTTGATCCTGCTCTGTGCATAGGATTTGGAGATGCCTCAGCCATTCTGTGCTTTTGTGATCCTGTCTACCTGAATACAGCCATATGCCTAAAATCTTCCATGAAAAGTAGCAACTGAGTAGGTGCACTAACAGCTCTGATAATCCTGTGTTTGAGTAATCATCTCCACTTAAATTTGTAGCCCTTTATATTCCTGAGTGACATTAGCCTATTATCCTATTACTAATAGGTTCAACTTGGTAGGAAAATATGAAATGTATTTAATTGGTTACTAGTTAATGAGCATTGCAATTAGAACACTTCTAGCACAAGGGAGCATAGCTTCATTATATACAATCAGAGTGAGCATGCGAAATAAAAATTTCCTGAGACAGGAGAGAACTGTAGCTGAAACCAGACCACTTTGAATTACTATGTTAATGAATCCTCGAATTACATTTATTTTTCTTGCTTTCTTTTAGAATACAGTATTAAACTACTGTTTTATACAACACTCTATTTTAAAAAAATTTTTTTAATTAGTAATTGTATATTCTTTTCTGTGTTAGTGAAGAATTTTTCAAGGGCTTTGTGGATGGTGAGGGGGGAACTATTGCATGTTCCTGGTCCTCTGCTTGTAATTTGAATTGTCTGCTTGAGGGTGCAGACTCTCGGAGCAGGCTGGATGTGATGAATCTGCAGTGCTTTCCGCTGGGTGCCTGCAGTCCATGGAAGAGCCCAAAGAGGAGCAAGCACTTGTGTGCTAACAGGTTATTGTTAAATTAGGTTCAGGTGCAGTAGCACTAGACTATACAAGAGATGAGATCTCTTGTATTACTTAGTTAAAACTTGTGCAGTAGTTAGCACCTGTGCTGCTGAGCTGCTTTGTAGAGTGTGCATGTTGCTGTCATGATGCTCTGTGGTCCTCTGGCACCTCCACTGCAGATGTCTAGGGAACTCTGCAACTTTTAGGCTAAATCTAATTACTTTGTGTTTGTGTAATTGTCTTCTTTGCTATTCATTAGGACAACACTACTTAAGCACTACATTTCTTTTCCTTGTACTAATCTGCTAAGCAACTTAGAGGGGCAAGTGTATTGGGTGTACATGGCAGGCTTTTGCTAGTCTGAACAGATTGGTGTCTGCTCTTCCAGAAGAGGTCTTGTGGGGTATCTGTACCAAGGCTGCCTTTCATCCTTCTTCCATTATCTTAATTTTTTTTCAATTTTTTTAATATACTAAAGTTTAGGATAAATTCTGTGGCTGGATTAGTGCCTTGATCATTACTCACAAATCATCCTTGTGCCTGTAGGTGGGCATGCTGATCAGATCCATTACAGGCGTGGGAAAACCTTGTGCTACTTTCCTCTGACTATGGATTTGTGGTACAGAGATGATCTGGTCCCAGTACTGAGCCTTGTTGGATCAGTACTGAGCCTTGTTGGATTTTGAGCTCTGCTTACATGATAGATGCATCCCTTCAGCATTTGTCTGTAGCCTTTTCCCTTGTGTGTGTATGTTGTCCTCTACTGAAAGGAGGACAGGTCACGGCTCCCACGTGTTTGCGTGTGTATGTGTGCGTGTGTGTGTGTGTGTATGTGTGTGTGTGTGCATATGATTGAGCTATGATGGTTATTTTTGCTGCTGTTGGTGATAATGACTCTGGTGCCTTTTGTGGTTCTGAGATTTTTAACTGAACAGTTAAGGCAAAAATGAAGCCTTTGTTCTTAAAGATCATATACCTTTAAATTGTGCCTTTCCATTTATTTTTTTTTAACTTGCAAATCTAGGTTGTTATTGTATCTTTTTTTTTTTTTTAAATTTATTTATGCATTGTGTATTGAAAATTAAAAGCTTTTCCATATATTTGCATTAACATTATACTGGTTTTCCTTGGTTCAGGAGCTTCTTATTATTGTCTGTCTACTTTCAGCACTGAATTTGTGGAAGATCTAATAATTGCATCTTATGGATTTACTTGCCAGTGTGAAGTAACTTAAAATTCTGGGTTCACTGTTCATTTGATGACTTCTTTATTTTAAATGAGTCAAGTAGGAAAAAAAATAAATAAAGCTTCCTAGTCCCAAATGTCAGATTTGAATACAATAATTCAGATACAGTATTTAAATGTGTTAGATGAAGACTTTGTTATTTTTTGTTCTCTAAATTATTTAAGAGTGACATGGGAGTAAAACATCAGACTCTCCAATCAGGCATTCACAGTCATCTTGAGTTATTAATTTTGTCTGGAAATTGCCCCCTTATTATATTTAAATAATGCTAATGAAATTGATTTTGTTGTGTGCCAAGTATCATCACAGATTTAAAGCTTGAGTTTGACCTTTCTCCATTTCTCCCCCCCTCCCCCCCCCCTCCCATTAAAAGGGACTTTTTCATCTCTTTCAAATGAGGTACATTGCCACCATCCAAATTACACCGACTTTAAAGAAAAAAAAAATAAAAAAAAAAATTAATATAGCAGCTGGATGAAAAGGGTGGTTTACTGCATATAATAATCAGGAAGTACATCAGATGTGTATTTTAAGTGTATTTAGAAGTTTTCAGAGTCTGTAAGATTACATAGTTTGTGTATTGTAAGTAAATCCATATAAATACATATGTTCACCTTTTTTTGGCAGAATTGATTTTTAACCTGTTTTTTAAATGAATCTTTACTGCTCTTAGCAAAGGCTCAAATAATTGAGAAGTCAGTGAACTTCAACAACAACACAAATATCTGCTAAATGTCTCAAAACCAGAAGAAAGCTGCCATTCAGCTTAGAAAATTCCAGTTAATGGTGATAGGAGAGAAAACTCTTAACACTGAAAAACATAATGATAAGCTTATCTAATTAATAATTAATAAATCTTTTTAATTTGGTTTTAAAACTTCCAAAAGAGAGGCATTTAACTATTTTAACCTAGTGGCAAATCTTAAACCTAGATTCCTTAGGCAGGATTTGGTGTATAGCTGACTGATTCATCATCTACTGTACTTTGTAACCCTGTATGAAAATTAGGAAATGAGCTTGGTGAAGAAACATATGTCATGTCATCTTCATGCTCCTTTATTTTTGTGCAGGTGCCAGACCTGTGCACTGGTCCACTGAGTATAGTATGTATAGTTCATCCAGGTCATCTGCGTGATCACACAGATATTACAACAGCCACAAGCACATTCACTGGGAGAGGATTTAGGGATGAATTAACATGCTCACAAGATAACTACCATCTCTTCTCACTGCCTTGGACAGTTGGTCTCAGTATATGTTCAGTTAATGCTGGATGTGGAGATCTTCCTTCTAAGCAGGGTTGTAACCTGGTACTTTCTGATGATAAAACACACCAGGAAAGCCCGATTTTGCTCGCTCATTTAGTTGTTACAACACTCTGCTAGCTGTTCACTGCTGTGTGTGATCTTTGCTTCCAAATTAGGCTTCACAATATTTCTTTCAATATCTGCTGAAGCATAAGGAGATAAAATGAAGAACACAAATGGGGCAGGGAAAGGGAAAGTGCTCCAGCACGCAGGGAATGGCACTTTCCACTTATCCAAGTCGTGGTGGGAGCTGAGGTTCTTACACTTTTCTACAGCTGGATGGCAGCATTTCTGCAGTGATTCATGTGTATGGTAAGTTAATTGCTCAAAGATTTCTTTGATGAATCAGGTATTGCAATGCCTGTTTCAGCTGTGATTGTCCTCTTCAGAGCAACATAAAACTCACCGAATCATTGTCACATGTATGTAATAGTCCTAATGATGCTACTGCAAATATCAGTAGGTGAAAGATACTGTAAAATGAGCAGGAGTTTTTAAAACCAGTGCAGAGATGTGTCTACTGTCCATCCTTTGTCTCCTGGCATTTGGTGTCTTCCTTTACATTCACAGTCTGTGTTCAGGATTCCCCAACTCAATCACCAGTTTACTTCATTTACACTACACACATCTGTGAGAATTAATTGAAATTAACTGACTGCCTCAAAGATCTGAATGGATATCTTTTCCTCCACTGTATTTCCTATTTATCTATGCCACTGTCTGCATTAACAGATGTATTTTAACGTCAAGACTGAATTTTGTGAGCTTAAACTTTAATCCATTGGATTTTGTTGTTACTTGCATCAGAAGGAAAAATTCCTCACCATTATATTCTCTTCATTGTGAAATTATCATAGGGTAGTTTCATATCCTTTTAAAAATCTCTTAAGCTTTTTTGCCCCTCACTATGCAATTTACTTTTCTGGGTAATTTTTATCAGTCCTTTGAACTCATTCCTATGTTCTTCTGTCCGTTGTGTACCTCTGTATTGTAATGACTTAGGTTTTCTAGCAACGTGTTACTAATGTTATATATATAATTGCTGTCATTACCCAGCTTGTAATAGTTATATACTGTTTTATGAAGGGAGCTCCAAACATACCCAGAGATCAGGCTGAGCCAGTTATTGTGTCTGTGCATGGTAATCCTACCACCATTACCTGGTGCTTGGTTGTGTTAAACCAGATGTGATTGGATTGTGACCATTCAGTAGGCAATTCAGATGGTTCTATATCAATAACCTGTCTTCATTTATTACCCCACTGAACTTTGTGTTAACTGCAAACTTTAGCGACAAAGATTTTTGAATCCAAGCTGTATTGAACAGTGCTTGATCAAGCATTGATCTCTGGGACAACCGCCAGTGATGTTCAGGTTAACTGAAGTTTTCCCATTAACAACTCAGTTAAAGACCTGATACTAAATCAATTTTTAATCTTTTGTTATGTATTCTTTTAGTATTACTTGGTATCTTTTTTTGAAAAACAAAAACTCCAAACCTAGAAACCTTGCATTATATGGAATTAAATGTAACACCTCGAAGAAATTAAAATATTCCAAAATAGCTACCCGATCTACCAGATAAGTAATCTTGTCAGTTATAACAGGTTTAGTTTGAGAAGACTTAGAAAGGCATAGAAAGATTATGAAACTATATTGACTGCCATTAATTCCATTTTAGAGTCTAATTTTCTTTTGTTAGGAGACTCACAGTAACTGTTCTGTGGGAATGATACAATGTTTTCCAGACTGTAACTCCCTGGGTGTCCATCTCAACATTTTTACATCTTGAAACTACCCAGGGAGTCCTTCAAGACTTGTGAAATTCCTCGGTTTATAGGATTTTTTAAACATGGGAGTTTAGAAGCCTTCTCTGTTCATCTAAGTGGTGCTTTACAGATTCATAGATGCAAATCTTTCGGATGCACCAATTTGAAAAGGTGTTGTGCACTGTCTGTAACAGAAGGAAGAACTCAATCTTTGTATTATGTGTGTGACAGACAGGTTACACATGTCACTTTTAAAAACAAACAAAACCAGTTTACAGGTATCTTCCCACCCATGTGCTTTATATGCTTTTTGGTTTATTTTAACAGTGTTTGATTCCTTCCCCAATAACATACCCACATGAACTTACCTAAATGTACATACCAATATTCCTCAAATGATGCCATGTTTCTCTCCTGACTCCTCACGGGGCTCAGTTTCTGAATTCCTAAATCTGATGAGTGGGTATGAAGGATATTGATTTGTATTTAGTTTATTTTTGATCAGCTGAAGATTAGTTATGCTTACTTGTGATGTTATGTCTCTCTAAGGAGAGCAGCTTTTATCCAGTATGGGAATTCCTGATCATTGACACACTGCAGAAGGGCAGATTTGATTTATTAGGTGCAGTCTCTCTTAAGTTAATATTTTGCATGGTTCTAGGTGCTGATTTTATTATTTTTTTTTTTCTGTCAAGTGCCAGATTTTTGGAAACAATGTGTTTGTGACTCTTTTTCAAAAGAATTTTGTAGCCTTAGTACAAAGTCCATCTTGAATATTTGATTCATGCCTACCTAATTCCCCAGGTTTCATTTTCAGCCTCATGTGACAGCTAGTTTACTTTCTGCTAAAGTTATTATGCAATGTTAATGGAGTTTTAAATGCCCTTTTTTTGCCCCTAAGATGGCAGGAGTTCAGTATTAGCATCCTTGTATTAAGATGTTTTGTGGTATTTATGCACCTAAGTCATTGTGTCAAATAAAAATCTATCAGGCAATTTAAAATAGAACTAGCTTTAATGATAATAAAAGTTATCTGTACTTTGATAGGAGCTGAGATCTAATCCCTTCTCTCTTTAATTTCTGTAAAATGTATAACTACTGTCTGGCTAAGGAACTAGTTAACAAGGAAAGATCTTTGGAATGCAAGTCCTGATGGAATGATCCTACGTGGCTAACTTTAAAAAGTGTTTAGTTTCTGTAGGATTGTCAGCTTTGTCAAAATGTAACATGAGGAATTAATATATAAAAAATGAAATGAACTCCCAGTTTTCTGCAGTTTGTTTCAGAAGTTGGATTGTGCCATAGGTAGCTTTAAATTCTTATGAGATCTTATAGGGAGAACAGATGTTTTATCTGTTGCCTTGAGAGGATGAAATTCAATATCTCTGTCAGCATTCTAACTTATTTTCAGATGTTGTGATGTTTTCAATATTAAAAATATGTGATCAACATGATGCTATATTGATCCCAAATAAGCTTACTTTTTAAGAACTGAACAAATGTGCAGTTGATGTAGCCTGACCAACATAATTATATTGCAAATTTATAAGGCAAAAAAAGCATATATTGAAAAAACTGCAAAATAAACAATTGAGGTCAGGGACAGCAAATGTAGGACAGGGAGAAAATAGGTCTACTAAATTATAACATGGATTTAAATAATAAAAACTAAGATCAGTTGCTACCTATTTAAATTAAAAAAATAGGTGTATGGTGCAAATCTTTGTGATTATATTGGATAAGATGCTTTGCAAGTTGTAGAAAAACTCATTCCCATAAAGTGCAAAATCAGTGTCTAGATTTTGGCTGGTAGAGTTAATTTTCTTCATAGTATCTAGTATGGGGCTATGTTTTGGATTTGTGCTGGAAACAGGGATGTTTTAGTTATTTCTGAGTGGTGCTTACACAGTCAAGGCCTTTTCTGCTTCTCACCCCACCCCACCAGCAAATAGGCTGGGGATGAACAAGAAGTTGAGACCACCAATGAAAACAAAAGTTCTAACAAATTATTTGTTTAATCCAAGAGTTTTTTTCTGATGCTTCATTGATGGAAGTGGTAGAATAGATAAAGAATATTTTGTTGAAGAATTGGAGGCTGAACCTATCAACATTCTCAATGGTTTGCAAATATTTTAGATTAACTACATCACATAATCCTAACCCAAATATGAAAAATCCAAAATCCTTTGTCCAATACACAAATAGCAGGGCAAATTCTCCTTTCCTGAAAATGTCCAATATCTTGTCTGTTGTGCACTTTTAAGTCAGGTTTCTTATCATGCTGGTACTTCCTGCACCCTTCAGTCAAGGGTGAATCCTTCCAAGGAAAGGGGTTTGAATTGGTGATGCCGGTTTTCCTTTCACAGTTTTTCAGTCATGGATTTGTGAAAGCTTTTTACAGATAAATGTTTTTCTTGTTAAAATTTTTTGTCCTACTTTTGATTGTTCAGTTTTCAATGTTGTCACAGGCTATTTTTCCACTGTCTTCTGTTATGAGATACCTCATAGTGAAGCTTTAGAACTGTCACTGAGTGATACTGAACCGACCTTTTCAGCTTAATGGGAGATACGCTTTAACTCATTGACTTTCCAAACTTGTCTCATGTTTCAGACATCTTTGATATCTTTCAAACATCAAGATATCTTTGCTTTACCATATGATTAGGATTCATTTCAAAGAAGTCAAAGTATGTAGGAGGTCTTCTTGCTGGCATTTTAGAAATCAGAGCAGAAAATTTTATCGTAGTGAAGTGGTTACAATACTGGAATAAGTCTACAAGAAGAAAAAAAAAACCCCACACCAAATAAAAGCAGCTGTTCTGCAGAGAATATGCCTGGTGTTAAGTGGTTACCTCAAATTGTATTTCTCTGTGGCATCTTTTCACAGTATCTCAGTCTTCTACCTCTGGGGCTCTGTCTTTTAAAATGTATTCTGGTCTGGTACCCCTCTCTAATTGCACTTGAAGGTTATCAGGATGCTCTTGAGCACTAATGAGTCTTCAGAGCAGTATGTAGGGACTTACACTTCCCTTTTGTTCATACTAATTAAGTTAGGGAAATTTTATATTGTGCCTTGATTAATTCTGGGAATTTGTAAGAATACAAATGAAACATTGCTTATCTGGGGCTGAGTTATCTTTCGATAAGCAAACACACTTTGATATGCTGATTTGCGTTACCACAATTGCCTTCCTCTTTGGGAAGGCAGTTGAAGTACAATTCCATCTGACTCCTCCCTGTACAGAAGATACAGCTTCCATTGCTAACGTTTCCAAAATGTGTACTAATTCCGTGTTGTGCAGTTATCTGAACAATGTTCCTATTAGTCTATCAATATCAGGAATTTATCTTATTTTCTAATAGTCTACATGTGATCTATATTAATAAAACCAATGACCAATGTGATCCTGGATTCTTCTTAAACACAGAGTATGCTTACGTAAGTGAGAAGTTAACTGATGTATGATACTACATAGTCTTTACTTATATTACTTCTTGGACACCCTTGAGACCAACTATGTTCTGATATATGCTAAAATGTTCTGAAATGGTGATGAAGTAGTGCATTAACAAAGTAGAAATGTGGCGAAGAATGTAGCATGCAAGTATTTTTTTTCAGGTTTATACTTTTGAGGGACATCTCATTTGGAACAGAGGTCTGTGCTTTGCTGGTTGTCTGGACAGTTATTTTTATTTATACAGCTTTTTGTACCTCCAAGAAAGCATACTTCAAAACATGGTACTAAGTTTAGAGTATTTTTATTACTTTGGTCCTCATGGTTGTGTGTAGTTCATGATTTTCTTTACAGACTTACTGTAATTCAAATCTGATTTTTTTTTTTAATGACTTCAGGAAACAGTACTTGAAGATGTCATGCATAGGTTTCATCAGCACTGATTTTAATTACAATTCTGTTGAAAGTGTGGCAGAGTTTCTTCCCAATGACAGCTATCTTTTATTTAATTAAAATATTGCTGGACCATTTTTGGCCTAATATCAATCTTGCTGCTGTTATATGAATAGGTTTCCTTGTTTTTTTGAAATCTCTTGCATTTTTTCTTGTACCTTGAACTGTGCTTTGGTGCACTGTTCTGGTGACAGACACTGATAATAGGGGCACATATTTTCACACTGCCCTTGGGGTACTCTTACCTATTATGAATCTCCTATTCAGCCCTTCTTTAAGGCAAAGCCGGTATAATTTAACCTTCCCTGTTTTGCACCAAAGCCAGAAACTGTTGGCTGATGCCAGCAGTGGTGCAGCAGAGAGGTGCCTGGCACCGAGAGTGATTTGAGTTTGTGGAAATCTGCAAGCCCGAAGAGTTGAAAGCTCTCATACAAGGAACTGAGACATGATGTTACTTCAAGGGCCCCTCAGGCTGTATATCCCTGAACTGGAGCCTTGAGCAATTCCTTCTGCTTCTACACAAGGTGCAATTGTGGCTTGAGTGTTGATACTCTTTCTTCAGCTGCCTAATTGGGTAAAAAGTATAAGCCTTTAATACAAGTACATTCAATACAATGTAGGTTTGTTTGGAAACCTTTTTTAAAAATTTCTGCAGAGCATCTGTTAATGTCAAACTTGAATATTTTCTTTCAGGTATTTGCCCTTCCTTTCTTCCTCCACAGCTGTCATGATTCCAGGATATATAAAGATTATCTGCATTCTGCAGACCTTCATCTTCATTGGTTTGGCTCAATTATGCTGAAATCTTAACTCATTTATAGGTGAGTCTGAATAAAATAGTCTGTATACCGATATTTAGTGAGTAAACAGTTTTATAAATGCTATATTTAGCATACATTTGTTTATTTTTCATTAGCAAGGTGCTGTTAGGAGCCCCTAAGAGATGGTCTGGTTTTTTTTTCAAAACAGATGACAGAATTTGTGTATCAATAATCAATACGCATTCATTTGGTTTTTTGTAGCTGACTTGCCTTTGTGTGGTGCTTCTCACTGGAAACATGTATGTAGGACTGTTCATGTTGCTATTTTAATTCTTGATTTGTCTTAGTTTATGTTGAATGTTCTATTATAGGGTGTAGAGCTACATAATGTGTTCAGTGTTGTGGATATAATAAAGAAGGATCTTGTAAAGCTTTTGCTTTCTAATTATATTCTATCTTAGCCCACAATGTGTCCACACATCTCTTCCTTATCCTGAAAGACAACCTAAACACTAGAAAGTGCCAAGACAAATTAAAGCACCCCATCTAAGTAAACAACCACATGGCAGAGACCATATGTTCTAAAATTAGGCTTATCCATTTATAACAACATATTACTTCTGCATCTAGAAAGGGAAATCAAACCAATTCCCTTGCGTAGAAAGAATCCCATTGCATTTTGAATGACTTTAGCATATTAATCACTTCTTGTGATATTTTTTAGTTTAGTCTTTTGAAGTCAGCCCTGGAAGAGGATTTGATCTAAAATAGTACCACATCACAGACTTTAAATACATACTACTTTTACTCATGCTGATCTATCTTTTAACCTGTTAATGTGCTGCCCCAAAACGAACTCTGCATTTTTTATGAGAAACTAGGATCCAAGCTTTGTGTGCTTCATGGAGGTGACCTTCTATGGTGTATGCTTTATGACATGAATTCTTCCCTATTCATTCCTCTCTGCTGCCCTATGTCATTGCTGGTCCCAGACAGGGTTTTATGCATCTATAGAGGGTGAAAACTTTAGTAGTTATACAGTCCTGGAAACAGGAGAAAACTACTGACACATGCAGTCATCTTTTCTGGTGCAATATTTCACAGGAAAGCAAGAGCTTCTGTTATCTGCTCTTTGTGAAGTAGTTTAAATGTGTAAGAACTATGACAACGGTGTCTTCAAAGCCTCTCTTTATCTGAATTCAGGAAGGGGAGCATTGCCACCTGTTTCCACTTTGTGCATTTTAGTTGTAAAGAAGATATTCAGTTAGTAAGAGCCTGAGACAGTTCTGCCTGTCTTCCCTGTGCAGAGAGAGGGATTCATTGCTACTGACTCTCTTCATGATGCAGATAAAAATTAGTTCTTGAAGTCTTAATGAGTTGTCTTCGGACTCTATCTGCTGTTTGACTCCTAGTGTCCCAAGCAAGCCCACATTTTCCTCCTCTTTTTCCTCTGTCCCAGTATTTGCTTCCCAAGTTTAGCCCTTGTGCCTTTTCTCTAGGGATAGTGGTTTATCTTGAACCCAGTTGTTTCCTCCTTATTTTCTTCCCGTGGACCTCTGTTGTGGCAAACCATTCCTATAACAAACATATCATTATTGAGGATATACAGGAATTGTTACAGAATATACCAAAACATGTCAGTCATCTTAGTCATGCCATAGTACAGTTTTATGTAGAACAAAACTGTCTAGCACCTTAAAATTAATGACTTACTGTTTTTCCTTGAATGCACCTGAGCTTGAGAGTTAGGTTTTCCAGTTTAATTTCATGTCATGTGTCAGCATAAAACTGAAATCTATGTAGTACAACATGAACTAAAAATGATGACTTAAAGAAAAGAGGACAGCATGTCAAATTCAGACCTACCTTTGCAGTTTGGCAGGTGCATAGCAATCTGAATGCCTGGGAGAGTTTCTAGATATATTTTAGTGTAATAATTTTGGTTTTACGTCTCAGATGTTAAGTTGAAGTTTGTTCCATCAGTTTTGAAAAATTCAAAGATGGAAAATAGTTTGTCCCAGCAATTTCGTAAGTGTTGATGAACCATGCTATGAAAACAAGGGTGGAGTTCATATCCTATGTTAAACCAACATAATAAGGGGAATTCTATTCTAACTGTAAACTGTTGATAGATGGTCTTAGCTTAGGACAGAAAATAATAACTGAAGTGGGGTTACTGGTCTTAGTTTGCTAGAAGGGGTCTGCCTGCAGGGACTGCAAGACAAGTGCCCAAAACCAAAGAATAGCAAACTTATTTTGTAGAATGAATTGCTTCATCCATGTGTTGTAAAGCCTGTTTTAAGCCACTTCTGTGTGTTTTGCTTTTTATGCTGTTCAAAATTTTACAGAACCATTTCTCACTGCTTACCAGTATTCTTCCACACTGTAGGCTTGCTGCAGCAGTGACAACATGGAAAGACAGAACTGCTGGAAGATGGGCTGCTGTAGAGTGTTGTATTACAAGTGGAGTGTGCACATGGAGCTGTTATCTCCTTGTTGTAGTAGGATATGGTCCTCCTGGGGCAGAGTGAGACAGGTATGAGGTGTCTGCTCCTGCATGATGCTTCCTAGAATTCAACATGCCTGTGTTGCTTAGTCTTGTGCAGAAATTTCTATCTGGTTCATTTTCCAGTGGATTTACATTTTTTCTTTTTTCTGTTGTGAATTTCATTGCCTCCCCTACCGGTGTATTTTTCTATAGAGGATGATAGTGTTTAACTGGGTTTGGAAAGCAAAAGGAAACATACCCTTTGACTGCATTACAAGCTCATATTACCCTGATGTCCCTTGAAATGTTTATTCCTCTCCATAAAATTTTGATGGATGTCTTTGGATCTCCAGTTTAGCAGCTTTGTATTTGGTTATTAGTCTTCACATTTTGACAGGACTGTGAACATATTTTGGGGTTCTCATCTGTACTTAGGTCTCTAGGGTCCTATGTAATGTCCACAGGAATGAATACAAGACTTCTTCTAATATTTCCTGTTGGATTTGGATCTCTGTGTTTGAGCATAGATGGGCTTTTATGCCTCGTGATTCCTTGTTTTTAGGATTTTATAATATAGGAGTTGTCACATGACATAAAAACAAGGTCCCCCTATCTCTGCACTGTGTCTCTAGTGATAGTCAGGACCAGTTTTTTGGAAGGAGAATGTGGGAAATGCTGATGGAGCAACAAAAGGATAGCTTGCCCCAGAGGATTTTGCTTCCTCCTTACATCAGTGAGAAACTGAATAAAGACTTGAAGCAAGAGAACTTACACTTATTAAGTTTTTAAATGTTCTTATTACTAAAATGATTTTTTTTTCTCATCTAACTAGGGATAGTTTTCCCTCCAGTCTTCCGCTGATGCTCACTAAATCCTCTTCATATGTCAATAACAGAATGTGAGTTTTTCACAGTATCCTACACAAACTGGTTAAATTCTATTTATTTTATAGAATGTACTGAATTGTGCAGCATCGCTTGTATTTATATCCAACTTGTTTTTTTGCACATTCCTTCTTTAATTACTTTTTGGGCTACATATTTTTTTGTAAGCTTATTTTTTATACATCTTAGCTCGTATTTACAGAACTTTACAAATCACAATATGTTTCATGCAATCTGTCTCTGCTTCTGCTGAAGAACAGTAACTGATTTTATAAGAGGCCATCACATTTAAAGTGGGTGATAATCTCTATATAAACAGGTGAATATAGAGTGGCTGGTTTCTAAGATATCTGTACTCTTCTGTTGGTTTAGCAGTAGCTCTGGATAAATGGAAAGTTAAGGACTTCTGGTCCTCCTGTTTGCACATTATGGAGCTTAATTTAGGGCACCAGAACAAAAAATACCTGCCCTTGGCTTACACAGGGCTGTACCTGAGAAGATAACATTGTTCATTCTCACATGTATCTGTGAGAGAAAACTTGCAGTTCAGTCTGTGTGCCAGTGCAATAGCTCTTGTTCATCACTGATTGATGAATTAGTGTCCTGCATAGAAGAGAAGAAACTTAATTATATGCTGCTTTGTATTTCCAATAACTACTCTTTGAGAGTGATCTGAATCCCTCATGTGCTTAATGGCTCAGTTCACTGATAAACTTAGTGAAACCTGCCTAAAGTTATGATTCACAACTGTCATATTTATGCAGTAAAAGATGCTGCTGGTGGTGGCCCTGAGAAGTAGTAAAGAATATATAAGTCACTGTTGTGACCGTAGTGTGTTTAAACAGGAGTCTCCCTGCTTTTTGACTCTTAGAGTGCTGCTACTCTGTATTGGCAATCTTCTGTCAGATGCTCTAGCAATGGGAATGTGTTGCTCATCTCTTTCTCTCCCTCCTTGCTGGCTGTAGGCCAAACCTGTGTTGCACTTACTGCCTGTGCTGCCATCTAACAAGCAGCAATCTAGAGATGAGCTAGTTTTTGCCATACTGTAGGCTTTTGTACTTTCTAGATATAACCACTGTGTCTGATAAGTGCACACTAAAGCAGAGAAATCGTTTGGGTTTTATGTAAAGTAAATAATATATGTGGATTAAGATGTAAAATATTTGGTTTTTTTAATCACATAAGAATTGAACATGCATGGTTGAATTGAAGGTTGATCTAGCCCAATATCCTGAGGTTTTTGTATGCTATTCAAAAAAGGATGTTTGTGGAAGAGTCTAAGAACAGGGCAATGGAGTGAGATGCCCTCAAGGATACTTTTCCTGTCCCCGTAGTTTGTGGCAACTGAGGCTGCTAATAAATGGATACTGTCTTGTTTCTATTTTGTTGATAGTTAAGTTGGTGCTGTGCTTCCCACAGAGGTTAGAGGAGCATGTTTGAGATTGATTACATGTACATCAATACAGTGGGTACTGTTATCTTTTAGTATCAAAGGAAGACCTTGTCTGATGAAACAAGGTGGTGTTGTTTTCTTATTTTACAAAAAATTGATTTCTGCCTCACGGAAACCTTGGACCATGTATTTTTCAGCTTCTTCAGAACAAATACACTGTTATTCTCTTTAATCTTGTCATAGACCGTGCAATTCAAAAAGTGGGTTGTTTTAAAAAAATTTTATCAGAGGAGTCTGAGAGCACTGTTACAAGACAGCAAGCAATGCACTGATGATGCATTGTCTCCTTTCACATTTGCACATCGAATTTACCATCTACCTGACTTTTTCTTCTTAATTGCAACTGAAGATTTTTTTGTTGTTGTTCAATGAAATTAATGTTTTGGAGCTACAGGGCTCCTTCCTTTGGGAGGATCTGGAGCACAGGTTATATTCTCTTCTCTTCCAGTTTCAGGTAGAGACACAGTAACTGACAAACACATACAGTCTATTAATTTATGGCTTTGTAACTGGTGTCACCATAACAATTTTGGGTTCTTTGACAATGGGATGGCTT